>SEYY01022640.1:97500-100000 GCA_009176605.1 Armadillidium nasatum | reverse complement strand
TATATATATATATATATATATATATATATATATATATATATATATATATATATATATATATATATATATATATATATATATATATATATATATATATATATATATATATATATATATATATATATATATATATATATATATATATATATATATATTATATATATATATATATATATATATATATATATATATATATATATATATATATATATATATATATATATATATATATATATATATATATATATATATATATATATATATATATATTACATCTAAAATGGTGGGCAATGGATACAGGAATACCCATTTCCACCAGAGTTCGTTAAATATGTGAAATCTGGTCTTTAATGACCGCCATGTTCCCATACACGGCATTTAAAAGTGTGCAATTCAAAGTAAGTTGATAAAAGAGAAAGAGGGAGTGTGTTGCAGACTTTACCAGTAAAGAACATGTAGGACTGAGTATAGCGGTTAAGTTGGGGTAGGAGCGTTGGACAGTGAAAAGATGAGACTGTACAGAAAGTCATGTCTCACAAGCCCTTCTCAATGGAGGAGGTATGGGACGTGAAAGTTCAGAAGAATGATGTCCATTGTAATAGCGATGGTATAGAGGGAGAAAGTGACGCAACAATTCGACGGGCCAAAAGAGACTCGAGTGAATTAGTAAGAGCAAAAGAGTTTATAAGAGGATAAGACGAAAGGCTCTAGTCTCCACTTTTTCAAGGAGAGCTGTATGTGTGGAACCACCCCATGTGTGTGAGGCGTACTCCATACAAGAGTGAACAACACCCCTTTAAAGAGCAAGCAACCGGGATTGCGTAAAGAAATCACGAAGGCGCCTCAGAACACCCAAACTCTTAGAAGTTTGTTTAAAGAGAGTAACGTGATCATTCCAAGAAAAATCAAGAGAAAATGACACACCGACAACATTGAGGACAGATGAAGATTGATTCGAGTGTTTTCAAAGAAGATGTCATAATTGTGTGGAAAGTTATGTCGAGTAAAAGACGGATTAATTGTTTTTTTTTGTGGCATTGAAAACGACCATGTTTTCTCTGCACCAGTTTAAAATACGAAAAAAGATCATAGGTTAGTTGCTCCAAGGCCACCCTTTTTGCGTCATTTAACTAATAATTACGCCTTTCAAAGTGAAAGGAGTAACGAAAGGTGGAGTCATCGAAATAGGGAGTGGATAGGAGATGAAATGACAGATAGAATGTCATTAACGAAAACTAGAAAAAGTGTTGGGAATAGGACAGATTCTTGAGGAACACCATTATTAATAGATTTAAAGGATGAAAATTGGCCGTCTAAAACAACTGCTATAGAACGACCAAAAAGGAAATAGAGAGAAGGTCAGAAGAGAGGATACATTCCGAAAGAGAAAAGTTTAGAATTCAAAGCTTTGTGCCAGACTCCATCGAAGACTCAAAATATGTCTAGCGCCACAGCCAAAGATTCACCGAAATATACAGGTAAAAAAAAAAAAAATATATATATATATATATATACATATATATATATATATATATATATATATATATATATATATATATATATATATATATATATATATATATATATATATATATATATGATCAACAGACCTCCAAACAACATCCTTAACAGACCCCCCCCCGAAATAAACCCCGACTTCAACAACCTCCCAAGACACTTACAAACCTCACTTGCAAGATTGAGATGCGGTCACCACCCAAACCTACAACATTACAAACACAAATTCAAAATAAACCAGGCAGCATCTCCCACCTGTACTAGATGCGGAATGGCCCCGGAGACCGTGAAACACTTTCTATTACGCTGTCCTTCCAACTCTCGCCCCAAAAATCTTCTGGGGCATCACTTCTTTGAAGGATCTCTGGACGAGACCGACTGCGGCAGGAAGCTTCATTAGCGAAGTGTGGCCGCCTCAACAAGGGGTGGTCAGGGGGTGAGAAGGTAAAAAAAAAGGTATATATATATATATATATATATATATATATATATATATATATATATATATATATATATATATATATATATATATATATATATATATATATTATTATTTTATTATTTATATTATTATTATTATTATTATTATTATTATTATTATTATTATTATTATTATTGAACCTTGTGAATTGCCTGATATTAATAAAAACAGTTATAAAAACTTAATGGTAGTGTTATTAAATAAATCATTTACCACATTTCATATTTCTATTTATTATTATTATTATTATTATTATTATTATTATTATTATTATTATTATTATTATTATTATTATTATTATTATTATTATTATTATTATTATTATTATTATTATTATTATTATTATTATTATTATTATTATTATTATTATTATTATTATTATTATTATTATTATTATTATTATTATTATTATTATTATTATTATTATTATTATTATTATTATTATTATTATTATTATTATTATTATTATTATTATTATTATTATTATTATTATTATTATTA
>SEYY01022640.1:87500-95000 GCA_009176605.1 Armadillidium nasatum | reverse complement strand
TATATATATATATATATATATATATGTGTGTGTGTGTGTGTGTGTGTGTGTGTGTGTGTGTGTGTAGGTGTGTGTGTGTGCTCTATCTTCAGTTTCATCCAAATTCCGATTTTGTTCGTGTATCCGCAGCAATGTTTTTTTTTTTTTTTCCTTGTGATACTATTTTAGAGTCTTCGTAATTTTAAAAATCTTGTCAATCTAAGTTTAACTTCTTATCAGAATTGTGTATCTATCTCTTACCCATAGTTCTTCTCTACGGACAATTTTAAATTTGTCGACCTATCTCTTGTCTTCTCCTTTCACTCTCTATGTTTTCAACGTTCACTACTGCTAATGGCTTTCCTCTTTTTCTGGCGATACAACGGTCAATTGCTTATGATTTATATATCCATAAACAATCTGAACTATCCCTGATAGTCTTAGAGATGAACCCAACATATTAAATTTTCCTTAACTTTCAATTCTTTGATTGATGCTGTTAAATTATTTTAACCTCTGAATTTCCCGATTACCTAATTTCTGAATCTAGTCCTGTCTCTTCAGGTCTTCCACAGGAACGGTCAACGACTTTGAAGAAAAGAATTTTTGGACAATTTAGAGTTGCAAAGTGTCTGGACATGCAGTTATTTCTCTTTGATTTTTCATGAAATAATTACTATTTTGGTGGGAGGGATCCCATTGGAGAGAGCAGAGGGTATGGAAGGGATAATCTTCTCTTGCATTGATGAGTACATTTCATTTTCATTCTCTGCGACTAAAACTCACAAACATTGGTTTAACATCTGATTGTTCTAGCGAAGGTAGCTGCTTTCAGGAATTAAAGTCTGGAAACTCATGCTTCTTACATTCATTCAGGAAGCGATCTAAGTCTCTTTGTTCTTTGGGACATTAAAAAAAAAAACAAGAAATTTTCCCTTAGAAAACAAAAATTTTCTGTTTTCTTTCTGGCACTTTACTGAAATATTAACTCTAACTTTAATACTTCATCTTTAACTCTTCTTGTTTCTCCGAAGACTCCATTGACGTCTTACTTTCTGCTAAAGATGAATTCTGTGCTTTTTTTTTTTTTTTTTTTTTTTTTTTTGTAATTTTTTTTATTATATTATTTATTTTATAATTATATATTATATATATATATATATTATATATATATATATATAATATATATATATATATATATATATATATATATATATATATATATATATATATATATATATATATATATATATATATATATATATATATATATATATATATATATATATATATATATATATATATATATATATATATATAGTATATATATATATATATATATATATATATATATATATATATATATATATATATATATATATATATATATATATATATATATATATATATATATATATATATATATATATATATATATATATATATATATATATATTTCTAAAGCATTGATCATTAAATGAATATCAACTCTGACCTTTCATTCTTACTGGGAGTGTTTGCTATTTGACCTATGCCGAAAAGCAGAGAATCCTTTGTAACGCTGTAAATTCTATAATAACCTTTGCTCTTTCCAAAGTTTTCGAATCTATATTTGAAAGCATTCTAATTCCCCTAAATTTATAAAGAAGTAGCCATTATGATTTCCATAAGGAACAAGTTATCTCCTGGTTATCTCCGTTCTTTGCTATAACTTTTGGCCACTCTTTTCTTCGGCATCTTATCAAAACTTTTGCTGTAACGCTGGGTAATATATATATATATATATATATATATATATATATATATATATATATATATATATATATATATATATATATATATATATATATATATATATATATATATATATATATATAAGATAGATAGATATAAAATAGATAGATAGATAAGGTACGGCCCAAAACTTTTGATTTCTAATCATCCCTCTTTCGGTATTTATCATTTTCTTAATCTTCTCTCTGAATTCCTTTCCGGTCGTTCAATAACAGCTGTTGTAGACTGCCATCATTCGTTATGCATAAATAATAGTTGTGTTCCTCAGTGTTCTATCCGACTCTTAAATCTTTTTTCTACTTTTTTATTCAATTATTAGCTTTCCATTTGTTAATAAATTACGTATCCCCTCCTTTGATTTTGACACAAACTTTTATTATTCTTTTCATTTCAAAACGAATTCAACATAATCATGACCTTTCTTGAAAGTATCACATTGTTATTATTACATACAAAACTTCTAAACAGTTTGGTGTCTTGAGATACTTTCGGAGCTTCTTGATACCAACTTAGTTCCTTGCACTGCAAAGAGAAGTTGTTTACTTTTGATCCAAGTATGCAATGCTAATCTAGAACTTCTTCACATATTCATTTATATATGTTAAAACCTTCATTTGATTTTCCCATTATTCTTTTATTACGAGTCATAATGGGAAGGAAATTATATTTCTTTATACTCTTCTTGTATAAGCCTCGCTCCTGTATAAATCTACAGTTAAGTTCCAAGTTGTAGCGATAATTTATACTTTACCCTCAAAAGGTAGAAAAATTGAACGAGTATGGGATATACTTATTTGCTAGCTATATTTCATAATTTATCATAATTATGTAAGTGTTGTTTGATATATATGCAGATACATTTCATACAACTGTTCATGAAAAAGTTGTGTTTATAGATTTACATACACCTTTAATATTCAGTCAGGCTTACTGTCTCTCTCCAATCTCTTTCTAGTGGTCTTACTACTGTGTCGCTCTTATTATATTACCGTTGTTTCATCAGACACTGATTTTCTAGAGTTTCTAATATCATACTTTCTTTTTAGAGAAGTGTATAAATAAATACACGGAATTGTGAAAAGAGAGAGAGAGAGTGAGCGAGATTTCATAACTGGCCGAATAGAGAAAAAATATCAAGTGATATAGAAGACAAGAGAGAGAGAAGAGTACCTACAAAGAAAGAAAAGAAAAGAAAGACAGAAAGAAAAGAAAGAAAGAAAGAGAGAGAGAGAGAGAAAGAGAGAGAAAAGAGCTGAAAGAAGATAAGAGAAAAAAATCTGCAGAGGAAGAAAGATAGATAAAATAAAATAAAAAAATATGATTTTATAACACCTTTTTTTATGAACTTGATTTAAATTAAACATTTTTAGCGAAATAATTTCGTGATTTAGTCTGTTAAATTTTTTTCATGATGATCCATGCTACTACTGAACGACCGGAAAAGAAATCAGAGAGAAGGTTATAAAGAGAAATGTAGGTGCAGAAATAAGGAAGCTGACAAAACAAAGTTTTGTGCCAAATTGTCTATCTATCTATTTATATATTCATCCTATTTCGATTTATTTTTTGGACTGAACATTTTGTAAACAAGATTAGACTCTCCTTCACATTTGCTGCTCCAAATCGTTGGGAATATTATTAATATAAGGATTCAATTTTGGTTCCTCAATCGTTTCCTTTTCATAATTTACGTTTAGTATCACGTGACTGAAATCAGTAACTTGGATTCACATATTAGTAATCCAATTCTGAGATAATGAATCTTTATTATATTTATTTTGTAACTTGTAAATAATATAATATTCATTTAAAAAGAGGAAAATTCATTCGAAAACTTCATGGTAAAAGATTTAATTATCTTCACTTATTTCAAGATGTTGCAGATGCCCTCGAATTGTGCAAATCTAACACATTACTAAATATATTATGTATATATATATATATATATATATATATATATATATATATATATATATATATATATATATATATATATATATATATATATATATATATATATATATATATATATATATATATATATATATATATATATATATATATATATATATATATATATATATATATATATATATATATATATATATATATATATATATATATATATATATATATATATATATATATATATATATATATATATATATATATATATATATATATATATATATATATATATATATATATATATATATATGTGTTTGTATGTGTGTGTGTGTGTGTGGATGAGAAGAAGAAGAGAGAGAGAGAGAGAGAGAGAGAGAGAGAGAGAGAGAGAGAGAGAGAGAGAGAGAGAGAGAGAGAGAGAGAGAGAGAAGAATACCTTTAAAGAAAGAAAAGAAGACAGAAAGAAAAAGAAAGAGAGTGAAAGATCCAGAAAAGAGCTGAAAGAAGATAAGATAAAAAAATCTACAGAGGAAGAAGGATAGATAAAATAAAGAAAAGAGAGAAAGAGAGAGAGAGAGAACTATTTTTAGATATTCCAATATTTTCAGAAAGATCGGTTCCATGAAAGGTCTACTTCCACTTTTCATTTCTTTGAATTATATATATATATATATTATATATATATATATATATATATATATATATATATATATATATATATATATATATATATATATATATATATATATATATATTACCGGAAATACATTTTCATGAATTTGGAATTTCGTTTTCACAATAAATTTACTTATTTTCAAATTTTTTTATTTATTATTAATTCATTTTATTTTTTTTTTACTATTTTTCTATTTTTATTAGTTTTGTTTATATATTTCTTTCTTTCTTTTTTTTTTTTTTTGATAAAATTTTTTCTTATAAACATTTAAAGATTTGATTTAAAATTTTGGCAGTTTTTATTTAATGAATCTAAAATTCGTTTAAATTAAAAGATATTTTATTGAATCTAATTTATAGTTATTATTATCATCGGCAGTGTTTATCATAACTGCCCAAACTATATATTAGAAACCGCTCTTCTGATAAATCAACTCGCATTACTTATCCTTTGAAGAGGTTAATGCGACTCGTCCATTTACAAACACTCAGTTTTTCACTGTCCAGTTCTTTAACCATAGGGTTGACCTCTACCCTCATTCTATTTACTCACCAGATGAAACCTTGAGCACTCCTCCATTCTCTAATTTTCCAAACTTTACTACATTTGAACAACCTCAATGGCAATAATAATAATAATAATAATAATAATAATAATAATAATAATAATAATAATAATAATAATAATAATAATAATTATACTTATTATACTTATTATTATCATCATTATATTTATTATTATTATTATTATTATTATTATTATTATTATTATTATTATTATTATTATTATTATTATTATAAGATAAAAAAGTCGACTATCTTTAAATAAAGTGATTTCTTCCTCCATTATAATTATTATTCCAACATATTTCGGAGTATCGTAACAAACTACAGATATTTATTAATTAAAAATTGATTTTCTTTTTTGTCAAAGTGAATTCTCAAGGTTTGATATATATATATATATATATATATATATATATATATATATATATATATATATATATATATATATATATATATATATATATATATATATATATATATATATATATATATATATATCCTCCGGTAGGAAAAGGCCAGAGGCCTACCAAATTCCACCGGAGTTGGGGGAAAAAAAAGTTGGGAAACAGATAAAGGGAATGTGTTCCAGACTTTACCAGTAGAGAATTTGTAAGATTGAGCATAGTAGTTAAGTCAGAGGTCTAAGAGTTGGATTGAGAAAGAATGAGACTGTGTAGAAAGGCGTATCGCATGAGCTCTTCTCAATGGAGGAGGTGTGCAACTAGAGAGTTCAGAAGAGCAGTGTTCGTTGCAATATCGATAGTAAAGAGAGAGTGACACAACAATTCGACGGTAGGAAAGGATTGGAGAGTTAGTAAGAGCAGGAGAGTTGTTGAAATAAAAAGCCTTAGACTCCACCTTCTCAAGGAGAGCTCTATGAGTGGAACCACCCCAGATGTGTGAAGCATACTTCATACAGGGGCGAACAGCACCCCTATAGAAAGAAAGCAACTGCGGTGGCCTGGAGTAATTCTGAAGGCGCCTCAGAACACGCAACTTCTTAGAAGCTTGTTTAGAAAAAAAAGTAATGTGATCTTTCCAAGAAATATCAAGAGAAAAGGATACGTCCAAGAATATTAAGAACAAATGAAGGTTTGTGTGTTTTCGAAGAAGACATCATAGTTTTGTGGAAGATTGTGTCGAGTGAAGAAATGGAGGAACTGAGCTTTTGAGGCATTGAAAACGACTATGTTTTCTCTGCTCCAATTTGAAATACGTTAAAGATCAGAGATTAATTACTCCAAGGCTACCCCTCTCAAGTCTAACAACTCGATATATATTTTATATATATATATATATATATATATATATATATATATATATATATATATATATATATTATATATATATATTATATATATTATATATATTATATATATATATATATATATATATATATATATATATATATATATATATATATATATATATATATATATATATATATATTATATATAGAGAGAGAGAGAGAGAGAGAGAGAGAGAGAGAGACTGAAAGCCATTTCTTTGCATTTGATAAAACAAGTATAGATCTCATTTGCGCAAGTGGGTTTCCTTAAAAAATTACTACTTTGTACTATTTATAAATTTACCTGTAGTTCCATATCTGTATTCTTAAAGGGATATTCTACCCCATTACAGACATATACACACGCACACACACACTTATACGAAAGTAGGTCACTTTTCAAATGGTTTCTAAATTGATTATAACAGCTTTTTTGGACTCTCTCTCTCTCTATATATATATATATATATATATATATATATATATATATATATATATATATATATATATATATATATATATATATATATATATATATATATATATATATATATATATATATATATATATATATATAATTAATTATTAAAAATTAGGTGGATCAATTTTGAATTTCGTAATGGAGCATAGAAAACACAGTTGTTTTCAGTACCTCAAACACTCAGATCATTCATCTTTCTATATATGATATTCCACACAACTATGACATCTTCGAAAACAAACAACTCAAACCTTTATCTTCTCTAAATGTTTTTGGTGTATCTTTTTCTCGAGATCTTTCCTTGGAAGCATTACATTATTTCTTTTTCTAAACAAATTTCTTAGAGATTAGGTTTCTGAGGACATTTTGAAATTTATCAACTCCACTCCAGTTGCTTGCTCTTTATAAGAGAGTTTTTCGTTTGTGTATGGAGCATTCTTTACACATTTGAAAAGGTAAAATTTAGGGATTTTAGCCTTATCAACTGTTTTGCTCTAACTTTCTCCGTATATTTTTCTGTTCGCGTGTCATCCTCAATATAATCACAATTACAACGTATTCTGGTCTCCTGTCGCATACTTCCTTCAAAGCGAAGAACTCTTGGGACACGCTTTTCTATACAGTCTCATTCTTTTTGTTTCCAACTATTGGACACCAGACTAAACCGCTAAGCTCAATCTTACATGTACTCTGCTTTGTAAAGTCTAAAACTCATTCCCTTTATCTATTTCCCAACTTTCTTTAACATACACACTTTCAAATGCCGTGTATCAGGGTTTGTTGATTTTCGGTTTGACCAGTTCGGAGA
>SEYY01022640.1:72500-75000 GCA_009176605.1 Armadillidium nasatum | reverse complement strand
CGCAATTTTAATATATAGTATAATAGTATCTTCTCTCTCTCTTTCTCTCTCTTTAAACAAGCTTAAAAGAGATAAGATGTTCTGATGGGCCTTAGGAATTTCTCACCCCTCCATTTGCTTGTTCCTTTGAAGGGAGAGGGTTCAGGTACCATTGCCCTTATTTTAATTTTGACATGTGTTTTAAATTTAAGTTTCAATTTGATGAAGTTAGAGAGAGAGAGAGAGAGAGAGAGAGAGAGAGAGAGAGAGAGAGAGAGAGAGAGAGAGAGAGAGAGAGAGAGAGAGAGAGAGAGAGAGAGAGAGAGGATAGGAAGTTTTTATTCATTTATTTGATATCCTTTTACTTTTAACTTTTTTCATTTTTTGTTATTTTTTTTTTTTTTGGGGGGGGGGGGGAGTCTGATGAGGACGTATTTACGTCGAAACTCCTAACTTCTTTTCAATATATATATATATATATATATATATATATATATATATATATATATATATATATATATATATATATATATATATATATAATATATATATATATATATATATATATATATATATATATATATATATATATATATATATATATATATATTATATATATATATATATATATATATATTATATATATATAATATATATATATATATATATATATATATATATATATATATATATATATATATATTATATATATATATATATATATATATATATATATATATATATATATATATATATATATATATATATATATATATATATATATATATAATATATATATATATACATATATATATAATCTTGGTAATTATATCTACCCCAGATTATTGTCACGAAATTTACCTTATTTGTAGAGCAAGACACCTCCAAAAACGAAAAAAATATTTAAAAAGATGAGAAACGAAAGGGAAATAAGTTATCGAGTTTTAAAAATCGAAAAAAATAGGGAAAATCCTTAAATGTAGCCAATTTGGCGAGAATATATTATATAAATCATATATATGGTTCATGGCTATAAAAAAATCACCTAGCTTACATATAATTGATAAGACCCATATATATATATATATATATATATATATATATATATATATATATATATATATATATATATATATATATATATATATATATATATATATATATATATATATGCAAAAACATTTAAAACCACTTAAAATACAATAAGCAGACAGGAAAAGACTCAAACTGAGTGTTTTCCTGTCTGTTTATCAAGCTGGACCTGATGAGGGGGCCTGCGTCTCGGGTCTGAAACGTTGTCCTTATTGCGTTTTAAGTGATTTCATATAAATAAGCACGTTATTTTAGTGTTTTTTTTGAGTTATATATATATATATATATATATATATATATATATATATATATATATATATATATATATATATATATATATATATATATATATATATATATATATATATATATATATCCCATATGGGTAGTTTAGGGACACACGTATGAAATTTCTTTGTACTAGGTCTCAATATAGGTTGTTGCCAGTTCTCTTTTATCACAGTTCTCTCATCATTCCTGGGGTCATACCCCTTTGCATCTGTGGGAAAATGGGATAACCTCACTAGGGTGATAGTGTATAGCGTTTCAAATTTCAACGAATAGGTCAAAATATATAATTTAACATGTATACTATATTTTATTTGAAAACAGAGATTCCTTAAAATTTTTCGTTAATTTTTAATATTTTATTATAGTTTACAAAATATTTATTGTTTTCTATAACTTAAGAAAATATATAATTTAATGAATAACTTTATAATTTTAAATCAAATATTATTTTTATTTTTCATTTTCTTGATAATGTAGGAAAGATTGTTTAAAATTAAAAGAGATTATTTTTTATTATAAAATAAATAGAAACACATTCTTATACAATAATTTATTATTTTTATTATTATATTTATTGAATCTAAATGTTTTTAGTATTGGAAAATAATTATATAATAATTAAATATTTTATTATTATTATTACTATTATTATTATTATTATTATTATTATTATTATTATTATTATTATTATTATTATTATTATTATTATTATTATTATTATTATTATTATTATTATTATTATTATTATTATTATTATTATTATTATATTTATTGAATGTAAATGTTTTTAGTGTTTGTATTAAGAAATTTCTAAGATTTCTCGTCAATTCTGTCCATAGACTTTTCCAAAGTCTATGATTCTGTCTAAATAAGTATTTCTAAAACATTGAAATCGGAAATAATTTTTATGAAAATAAAATCACAAAACAGTCAAGACTCTCTCTCTCTCTCTCTCTCTCTCTCTCTCTCTCTATATATCTATATATATTATATATATATATATATATATATATATATATATATATAATATATATTATATATATATATATATATATATATATATATATATATAATATATAATATATATATTATATATAAATTAATATTAAATTTATATTATATATTTATTCGAAAATTG
>SEYY01022640.1:50000-62500 GCA_009176605.1 Armadillidium nasatum | reverse complement strand
ATATATATATATATATATATATATATATATATATATATATATATATATTATATATATATATATATATATATATATATATATATATATTATATATATATATATATATAATATATATATATATATATATATATATCAAATGTTCAAAAAAATTTTGTTCAATCTATCGTAAGTGTTTGGGACATAGGTAGTAGTAGCTTCAAAAATAAATAAATAAATAAATAAAATAAAAAAAATGGAACTGTTAATTTGTGGATTCAGTTTTAAATTGTAAATTTGTGTTTTAAATCGTGTAAAAAATGCAAAATTGAGAAGTATGAATATGAATTGAATTCTTGTTACAAGAAGTTAGGTGAAGAATTGAATGGGTCAGTTGATGCTGTCTAGGTGAAGAAGGTGAAATGCCCCTTCCTCTGTTATAATATCACTGATATATATATATATATATATATATATATATATATATATATATATATATATATATATATATATATATATATATATATATATATATATATATATATATATATATATATATATATATATATATATATATATATATATATATATATATATATATATATATATATATATATATATATATATATATATATATATATATATATATATATATATATATATATATATATATATATATATATATATATATATATATAAATATATATATATATAATATATATATATATATATATATATATATATATATATATATATATATATATATATATATATATATATATATATATATATATATATATATATATATATATATATATATATATATATATATATATATATATATATATATATATATATATATATATATATATATATATATATATATATATATATATAGTCTTGTGTTTTCTTCCTTATCAACTCCTTCACGAAATTTGAAAAACTTTTCTTTTGGAGAAGAATGTTTAAATTTATCACACATAAACAAAATTTATTCATCCGATTTTGAAAATGAAGAAGATTTCGAGTTTTTAAAAACCGAAGAAGGAAAGAAGTACAAAAAAATTTTGTTTTATTTTCACGTAAGTAAATTATTTATCTTTACATATAATTTGAATGAATTGATAAAAGTAATACATAAAATAATACAATTAAAGAAGAGATTGGAATTGGCAAATAGAAAGCAAGTAAATGTTTTAATACCCCATCTGTATTATTTTAATGAGTTGTATCTGAACTATTGGAATAAGATGAAAATTTGAATAGTAAGTATATTAAAATTATTTCTTTTACATGCAGAAATTCAATTGTCATTTACCATGCATTTCTCCATTTACCATAGAGCTTATGGGACTAAAGTTAAAGCAGAAGTTCAAAATATTAACTTAGGAGGAGAAGGAGATGGAGGAGGAGGAATATAAGGAGGAGAAGGAGAGATGAGGAGGAATTGAAAAATTATATTTAAAAAAAAAAATTAAAAATAATTGCGAGTAAAGGGTCGAAGAATTTTGATCAAAATCTGACAACCTCTCTCTCATTTTCTATATATATATATATATATATATATATATATATATATATATATATATATATATATATATATATATATATATATATATATATATATATATATATATATATATATATATATATATATATATATATATATATATATATATATATATATATATATATATATATATATATATATATATATATATATATATATATATATATATATATATATATATATATATATATATATATATATATATATATATATATATATATATATATATATATATATATATATATATATATATATATATATATATATATATATATATATATATATATATATATATATATATATATATATATATATATATATATATATATATATATATATATATATATATATATATATATATATATATATATATATATATATATATATATATATATATATATATATATATATATATATATATATATATATATATATATATATATATATATATATATATATATAATATATGATATAATTTAAGACTACGCAAACTAACTTTTGGTTTGGTTTCGGGAAGAAGCCTTTCGAAGCTGCTTGTTGCAAAGAGAAAAGATGTTTTACGACGGCCCAAAGAGACAAAATACCAATTGAAGATTTTGATGCTCTTATGATACATTTTCAAGAATTTTCCTTCCAAAAACTTCCGAAGAAAAGGTAAAGTACTTTTTACGAATAAATTTATCACAATTTTGAAAAATGAGATACTCCTTAAGTCAGGATTTTGCCGAGTCGGAGCCAAAAAAATATTTCGGATGGAGGCTTGATAAAAAAAAAAAGTTACTATAAAATTAAAAAGTGCATTCCTGGAAGCATAGCGGGAACCACGCAAATTAAAAATGGTGGAGCCGCGGTCAGAGTCTGAGCCTCTTAGTTTCAAATCAAAGTCAATGAGACCGGAGCCGGATAATTTAAAAGGATTGAACCTAGAGTTGAAGCCTAAAAAAAAATAAAAAATAAAAAATAAATAAATAAAAAGAAATTACGGTCTCCACCTCCCTCCCTTAAGGCTTAAAGTCTAAAAAGTTCCCAAAATTTTTGTCTTAAATATTTAATTCGTGTTTGAAGCTTTAGAATCTGTTCTAAATCTCATGAGCTTCATCTAAACTGAAAAAAAATTCCATTTTACAAGTTTTGATACTTAAATTGATTAATTCACCCCCTTTTTAAAACTGTCTTTTTTTTTAATGCAAAAAATCTCACCTAAAAATGCATTTTCAATCTCATCATTTATTTATTTCAACAGAGCGAGGCATCAGCGGTATATCTTTTACGAAAAAGAAGCTGTGCCATATACCTCAAGAAATTCTAGGAGCCTTTGAAGGAATTTTCAATTGGACGATGACCTATAGAAGAGACTCTGATATTTACGCAAGGTATTTTTGTTCCTGTTTATAAATACATGATTTTGTAACTTTGTCATTAGTAAGGGGCTTTTCCCAATTCGAGTGGTTTGAAAGAAAGTCTTTTGTAATTCAAATGGGTTGGAATAAAACCGAAAATGAAAGAAAACTCCTCTTGCTCTAAGAAAAAGGGTGAAATAAATTCCCCATTTTCTCCCTTATGCATTAAGACAATATGCTAAGGAAAGTTTCCGACGTAATATGCACATCAAAGTAGTTTAAATATTTCGAGTTCAAATAGTACTTAGAGTTTATGTAAGAGGTCCATTTGTAAAAGTAAATTCTTGCAAGTCAAACTTTTGAGGTGGTGGAAAACTTTCTATGAAACTTAATGGCTTCGCTTTGGCTTTAAAAGCCTATTTTTGATTTGCGTAATCAATGACTAATTTGCTTAAAGCCAGACATAAGATGACTTCGTATGCCAGATGATAATATCAATTTCAAAGTTACAATTTACAGTATGATAAACTTTGTCAACTTCAATTTAACCTTTGATTTTTGAATATTTAATTTGAGGTGAAAACGTTCCATCCACATTGCTTTCTGATGTTCATTGAATTAAATTTTAAGCTTTGATTTTTAAAAACAATATTAGCCCTCGAAGCACTGGAAAAATTCCAGAGCAAGAAATAGTTTTGTTGAAAAGGGAATTGAACTGATTTAATTTTCATTTGGGGTATTGTAGAATATCACAGAATCTAGATTTGGAAGAGTTAGTTCAGTTTCAAGCTGAAGCCCACGACAACGGTGTCGGTAGCTTTTTTTACCGTCTCAGATTCCGACTCTTGCTCTAGCTTCGACATAAAATTTTGCAGCTCTGAGTTTAGCTCAGACTTTAAACTCATTCATTTGACAGTAAATAATTTTTTTAAATTTTTCTGCTCATGCAAAAACTTCAAAAATAAGTATATGCTCCAGCTCATCACAAAACCTTGAGATTCCACATCCCTGCTCAAGGTCCAGCTTTAACACCAACTCCACAACACTGCTCAAACCACACTTAAATCAAAATGTTCATTGGAAGCAGATTTGAAGCCTGATTCTTTGAATTTTAATATATATGTAAACTTTGAGCAGATTTACCTCTGGAGGACTTTAAATACTCGTAAATGTTGTGTTCCGTTATCTCTTTATATATATATATATATATATATATATATATATATATATATATATATATATATATATATATATATATATATATATATATATATATATATATATATATATATATATATATATATATATATATATATATATATATATATATATATATATATATATATATATATATATATATATATATATATATATATATATATATATATATATATATATATATATATATATATATATATATATATATATATATATATATATATATATATATATATATATATATATATATATATATATATATATATATATATATATATATATTTTATGCAACATGAAAAAATTATGCTTATTTATATTTAAAAATCCTAATTATTTATTATCTTTATGGTGACAAGTTCGCAAAATCCTAATTTTTTTCCTTACTTTTAATATTATTTAAAAGATATGGTGAAATTCACTCGAAAAAGGATTTCTCAGCAGAATCTCTGAGCCATTATGAAAATACAATTGAACCAATTGAAAAGTTTATGAAAACAAAAAAGAAAATGGCCGCTTGGATGTCTTCGGCACATTGCAAAACTCCTTCGAAGAGAGAAAATTATGTCAAAGAAATGCAGAAATACATTTCGGTATGTTGAAAAAAAAAATATATATATATATATATATATATATATATATATATATATATATATATATATATATATATATATATATATATATATATATATATATATATATATATATATATATATATATATATATATATATATATATATATATATATATATAATAATAATAATAATAATAATAATAATAATAATAATAATAATAATAATAATAAAAGAAAAAGAAATAGTTAAATAATATATAATATATAATAATTCAGAGTTCAACAAAAAATTAACACTTGTTTAGCTTGTCAAGGAATTTCTAACTAAAGAAAATAATATCGGAAGTCAATAATTCAATTTAGCTCTGGTTGATGGGATCTAGGTTATAAATAATGAGTACCACTCAACCAAGGAAATACACCACCGACTTTGGAAAACTTGCATATCTTCCATGTTTGGTGTAAATCTTTTTAACACAAATTAGTTCTATGATGCCCACAAACTATGCAGAATGAAGTGTGCTTAGTTCAGTTAAAAAAAATAGTAAAATAAAAAGTCTTAGCATTGGTGTGTGTCTATAGTGTGAAGAGAAACACAAAACAAGTGTAGTAATTGTTCTATTTGTGTTGTGAATATGACAACATTCTTTCACTGCAAGAAGATCAGTGCCACACAGTGAAGATATTCCAATAAAATGTGTTTAATGGACTGCCTGATCTTCCATAGTCAATTGTTAGTGAATGTGCTGATTGGAGAATAGTGTATGTGGTAGTTGTGGAAAGGATTTCTAAAAAAGTTTTTAAAAATCTAAATAGTTCCCTCAAAATTCTTCATGATCTTGTCAAGATCTCAGTCTGCCGAAGCAAGCATCTTAACTTTTAACATCTATGCAGAAAGAAAAGAACTGTTGTTCTTTACAGCTGTAAGTAAAATGCTCCTTATCAGATAAGAGGGAGGATGGACTTCTCTAATATTGCAGTCAAGATAAACATTTTCTTTTATCGGCAGCTAAAACAAAACTTAAAATATGTTTCATTGCTCAATATACAACCGGTATTCATCTTCTTGAGTTGCTTACTCGTTAAAATCAATAATATTTTAAAATAGTATTGCAGAACCCCTGATATCATGAGTACCAGTGATAATATGTGATGATCAAAAATTGAGCCTGGTAAAGTGACATGACCTTCAATGGAAAACATGATTTAATATACAACAAACATTATTAACTACATATTGATTGGCAGAGATAATGTACTTCTCCTATACCATTCCAAATGAATGTTGGACTGATGAAGAGATTTGTTTAAAGCCTTCGACAAAGATGACGATTCCTTCAAATATATTTAAAGACAGTTCCTTGAACTTAGTATTAATATGTAAAACACAAGAATTTTTAATGGTTTTCAAATACGTATTTCAAAAAATTATGAATGACATTGAAGATTCTGCCAGGTGAATCTTCAGTTGAAATGAACATCATGGATAACCACGAAGTTAAGAGTGAAAAAGAATTTGAGTAAATTTGGTTTCTAAATTAATTACTTATTATTATTATTATTTTTATATGATGATGATTATTATTATTATTATTATTATTATTATTATTATTATTATTATTATTATTATTATTATTATTATTATTATTATTATTATTATTATTATTATTATTATTATTATTATTATTATTATTATTATTATCATCATCATTATCATTATCAGCCTCATTATTTATTATTATTATTATTATTATTATTATTATTATTATTATTATTATTATTATTAATATTAACATCATTATTTGTTAATTATTATTTTTCTTATCATTATTATTATAATTATTATTATTATTATTATTATTATTATTATTATTATTATTATTATTATTATTATTATTATTTTTATTATCAAAGGTAGATATATATGGTAAATGCGGCTCTTTAAGGTGCGACAGAAGAGGAGAAAGAAAAATGCTACAAAATGGTCGAAGAAAATTACAAATTTTACCTTGCCTTCGAAAACAACAATTGCAGAGATTATATTACAGAAAAATTCTTTACACTTTTGACGTAAGTCATATATATATATATATATATATATATATATATATATATATATATATATATATATATATATATATATATATATATATATATATATATATATATATATATATATATATATATATATATATATATATATATATATATATATATATATATATATATATATATATATATATATATATATATATATATATATATATATATATATATATATATATATATATATATATATATATATATATATATATATATATATATATATATATATATATATATATATATATATATATATATATATATATATATATATATATATATATATATATATATATATATATATATATATATATATATGAAAGGTACAATATTATTCCTGTTGTACGAGGGAGCGGTGACTACGCCTCAATTGCCCCACCTCATTCCTACATCGATGTCAGAGATTTTGAAAGCCCAGAAGAGCTCGCAAAATACTTGACGTATCTCGACAAAAACGATACTGCTTATATGGAATATTTTAAGTAAGAAATGAGCTCTATTATTTTGATTATAAAGGTTGTTAAGATAATTAAATCGGTAATAAAATATTTTAGTTTTTTTAATGTGATTTGAGGGATATTAATTAATCTTTTAAAGCATTTTTTGAAGAAATTATATTATGCTTTCCACTTATACAATATATTAATTATGTTAAGGTGAAGGTTTAAAAGAGGGATTCTGAATCTATCTGTAAACGAGATTAGCCAGATAATTTGCCAAATCTGGAATCTGATTAAAAAGTATTTGCTTAAAACGAAAAAAAATTTGTCGTTGTCATAGAGAATGGGTCAGTTGTTTTCTAATTTTGTCATTTTCTATTAGCTTTAATATTTGCAAATTCCTTGTTAAATACAGTTTCACATTCAAGGTCGTGGTAATATTACTCCAAAATCCGAAACGAATTTTTATTCGTTTTTTCATAACAATTTGCAAGCATGGAACAAAGTCTTACCTCCGAGTTGACACTTGTAGGCTGTATTCATATATTACTGAGTCGATTTTAACTACGTAAGGTCTTCATAATTTAACTTATCGTTCAGATTTTATATTCGTATGCAAACCTGTTGTGGGATGAGAAACTCACTCTCTCGCAGCTATAAGATATAAGAAATGTTATCTAATATAATTACGGAAATTACAAAGAAAAATAAAATATAATCTTAATTTTCTATCCAAATATTTGAGAGTGATGACATTTACTGTCAAAATTTACTCTTTGGGGATCTTAGTAATTTTAATTAAAGATGTCACCAAGTAATTGCTATCTTGTAAAAATCTGGAAACTACAGTCCAGTATATTTCCGTTTCTGTTACCTCCAATATCTAAGACCATCACCTTTCATATAAAGCAATTGTGATGCAAGTACTGTTGGAACATCATTAATTATAATAAAATTGAAAGGCATTAACGCTAGAACTTTGAAAGATAAATTTTTCAAAAAAATAATTACTGATTTATCACAAGGAGAACCACTAGATGCAAAAAATACTTGATGTGATGAGATGAGTGAAGTTTTTTTTTAACATTTTCAAAATGGTAAATTTCATTTAGGTTTTTTAAAAATATATATCGGAAAGTGATTATAGCTCACATCTCATTATTATTGCGTACATATATTAACTTACTTAGGTTGCTATCTTGGTAGCTGATCCGAGTTCTCCAACTTAAAGAAAAAATAAAAACTTTTTTTTTATTATTATTATTAAAGAAAAAGAGACTTAATTTACCAGCTGATGCAAAATATTTTAAAACTGCCCAATAAAACAAATGTAAAGCAGCTAGAGAATATAATTTACTCAGTCAGTAAATTAAAAGACTACAAGAGAAATCTGATTTTGGAATTCTACAGTCCCTTTTTCAACCCTCAGAAGCTCGGAAAAGTCATAAACCTCATTCTTGACTACTTGCCAAGATTGCAAAATGCAATAGATTTGTACTTCTCATTTCTCACAAGTCTCACATTAATAATATATTTTACTTCTAATTAAAAAATGAGAACAACAAAACAATTATGAAAACTCTAACATGGGCGAATTAATAATTTAATCACCTTGACAAGGGAGCCCAATACCCTAAATAAATTAGGAATCCATAATGTGAAAGATAAGAAAGGTGTAGAGCAGAAGTAATCTAAAAATAAAGTAAAGCAGATTTTTCATTATTTTGGAATAGTTTTGTGGTTTGAATAATTAAAAAGTCATCGCTGCATAACACAATAAAAGACAAAAGTACTTTTGCTGGTAGGAAGAATTTTTAGTTTAAAAAAAAAAAATAAAAAAAAAAAAAAAAAAAATAAAAATAAAACAAATTATTATGAGGTGCTTTATCTCACAATAGTACTCATCGCTACTGCATTGGTGGGTAATATATCTTCCTAGTTATCTGTATCTTCATTATATTTTTATTAAATTACTTAATACTCTTATATTTCATTTGTTTATCTATTTGTCTACAGATGGAAACCGAATTACATTGCATTCCCTGCTGAGTGGTTCGCTCAAGCCATATCTTACTGCGATCTCTGCGAGAGACTTCATTCAGACAAGGAAGAAAAGATTCATTATGACTTAAAAGAATGGTTTGATAAGAAAGCAAATTGCAATAAAAATCTCTGATTTTGGAATAAGATTTTGAGTAGTCTAGAACCTACTATTTAATTTTTTTAAAAAAAATGGAAAAGGGAAGAGTGCTTTCACTTACTTTCCTTACTAAAAAGACAATGATTAACTTAGTGACTAGTCATAACGAACAGGTACAAGTAATATTTTATTGTTATTAATAAGTTAGTAAATTATAAAGATATTTTAAAATATGATTTTATGGTAAATTATAAAGGTATTTTAAAATATGGTTTTATATTCCTAATATTTGCTCATCAAAATTGTTATTAATACTTCTCACCAGTCACGGATCAGAGGATACGTGAAAAAATATTTTGTTCCATGCATTTATATCAATATTGTTGCTAACGTTGGGATCGAATAAAATTTACAACAAAAACAATAATAATAATGAGAATAATAATAATAATAATAATAATAATAATAATAATAATAATAATAATAATAATAATAATAATAATAATAATAATAATAATAATAATAATAATAATAATAATAATAATAATAATAATAATAATAATAATAATAATAATAATAATAATAATAATAATAATAATAATAATAATAATAATAATAATAATAATAATAATAATAATAATAATAATTCTCAATTCTCAAAAATTTATTCAGAAGATAGTTCATAAATTTGCATGTTTACAATTTTTTACATTGCTAAATTCATAATAATAATATCGTAGCTATCCAGTTTTCTGAATTGGAAGCTCATAGTGAAAAATACAGTGGTTTCCTTTGAGCACCAAAATTTCGAACAAATTTAACATTTTAATTCATTAAAAAAAATAAAATGAATAATAATATGGTACTAATAACATAATAAAAACAATAGTCATAATAATGACAACATTATTCAATACTAATAACATAATAATAACAATAATATCATTATCAATAATAATAATAATAATAATAATAATAATAATAATAATAATAATAATAATAATAATAATAATAATAATAATAAAAAAAAAAAAAAAAAAAAAAAAAAAAAAAAAAAAAAAAAAAAAAAAAAAAAAAAAAAAAAAAAAAAAAAAAAAAAAAAAAAAAAAAAAAAAAAAATTAATAATATTAATAATAATTAATAATAATTATAATTATATTATTAATTAATAATTAATAATAATAATGATATAATATAATAATAATAAAAATATTAATAATAATAATGACTATAATAACAATGATAATAATAATAATAGCAATAATAATGATAAAGATCATAGTAATTGAATGAACACTAATAATACTAGATTTTTTAAAAAATCTGATGGAACATCTTTGACTATAAAACGAAAGAGGAAAAGATTTATAATATTTTATAATTTTTCATTTATTGTTGAATATGATAGTAATGATACTATATTCAAAGCTTTACTCAAATTTATAGGAAGAAGAACTTTATCAATTGAAAAAAAAGTTACATCAAAATTGACCTTATAAATTTTGGTTACAATGCCTCTCCTTCGACAATGTAAAAAGAATAATAATTGCAACTTATGTTAATATTATTATTGGCTTGTTTAATTAGTAGTTGTAAAAAGAGTATCAAAAGTTAATTGGGAATGAAAATAATTATAATAGTTAATAAGAAATAAAATAATAATAATAATAATTAATAATAATAAAAATAGTAATAATAATAATAATAATAATAATAATAATAATAATAATAATAATAATAATAATAATAATAATAATAATAATAATAATAATAATAATAATAATTTTTATCTTTTCTTTTGTGTTTGATAGCTTAAAAACTGAAGTGATAATAAGATATAAGATTATTTTGGATTTCAGAGAATAAATGTTACCTGATGTCACAAGTTTGAACTCTAACTGAAAAAATAAAATAAAAAAAAATAATAATATATATATATATATATATATATATATATATATATATATATATATATATATATATATATATATATATATATATATATATATATATATATATATATATATATATATATATATATATATATATATATATATATATATATATATATATATATATAATATATATATATATATATATATATATATATATATATATATATATATATATATATATATATATATATATATATATATATATATATATATATATATATATATATATATATATATATATATATATATATATATATATATATATATATATATATATATATATGTATATATATATATATATATATATATATATATATATATATATATATATATATATATATATATATATATATATATATATATATATATATATATATATATATATTTCAGTTTCGGTCTAATTCCTTTTACTGTAGTGCTGCAGAAAACGTATTTTTTGCTGGTCTATTATGTATAGGAATTAGGCCTGTTTATTTTCTCTAAAGAAATATGAAGGCATCAAATATCTTTCCATTTTATTCAAATAAACATAAAATTTAGCTACACATATGGCAACGCTGCACCATGTGTACCAGATAGCACGAATCCTTTCATTTCTATCCCTATTGCTAGGGAATTGGCACACTAACCTCTGACATCATATAAATCATCTGAAATTGAATTTTTGCTGAAGGGTATTCGAACCATCGTCATTTGAGTTAATAATTGAGAAAAACAGAGTTCAATATCGAACACCAGAGAGTAGAACTACTTTTCGTCCTAAAAATATTTTCTTTTATATACGCACAAATTGATTTTTCAATTGTTTAAGTTTATTATTATCTATATATATATATATATATATATATATATATATATATATATATATATATATATATATATATATATATATATATATATATATATATATATATATATATATATATATATATATATATATATATATATATATATATATATATATATATATATATATATATATATATATATATATATATATATATATATATATATATATATATATATATATATATATATATATATATATATATATATATATATATATATATATATATATATAATATATATATATATATATATATATATATATCTTATATATCAGAGATATAAT
Organism: Armadillidium nasatum; assembly: GCA_009176605.1. Lineage (NCBI taxonomy): Eukaryota > Metazoa > Arthropoda > Malacostraca > Isopoda > Armadillidiidae > Armadillidium > Armadillidium nasatum. The sequence goes on along the minus strand of SEYY01022640.1, from coordinate 50,054 downwards.
ATATAATATATATATATATATTATATATATATATATATATATATATATATATAT
>SEYY01022640.1:37500-42500 GCA_009176605.1 Armadillidium nasatum | reverse complement strand
ATAAACATGAATGTTCCAGTCCACCCTTCATTTCTTTTTACAAATGCAGGCTATGAGATTGGTTGAATGGTTTCATATTATATATATATATATATATATATATATATATATATATATATATATATATATATATATATATATATATATATATATATATATATATATTCAATGGAAATGGAGATATTCTGCCAATCTCATACCCTACTCACACACACAAACACACACACACACACACACATATATATATATATATATATATATATATATATATATATATATATATATATATATATATATATATATATATATATATATATATATATATATATATATATATATATATATATATATATAGTTCAGTTCAATTTTTAACTCCATTATCGAAGAGGAAAAATATTTCATTTGGAGAAGAATGTCTAAATTCGAGTTACAGGAACAACATTTTGGCGTCAAAGTTTTTAAAAGAAGATTTCAATTTTTTAAAAACCGAAAACGGAAAACAATACAAGAAAATTTTGTTCTATCATCACGTAAATATATTTTTTTAATTGTGTTCATAAATAGAAAGTTTTATATATTTATTAATCTTTTTTTTTTTTTTTCCTTTTTATTTTTTCTTTGGGGTTGGGAGGTGGAGGGTTAAAGTAAATGGTTTTAGGAGACCGTGAAAAAGGCAAAACATATGGGAGTAAGATTCGTCGAACATTAGCAACTGTTGTACGAAACTTGTCAGGAGTTTCAGAAATAGATATATAGTATATATATATATATATATATATATATATATATATATATATATATATATATATATATATATATATATATATATATATATATATATATATATATATATATATATATATATATATATATATATATATATATATATATATATATATATATATATATATATATATATATATATATATTATATATATATATATATATATATATATATGATAAAATTAAAGAATGAGAAAACTAACTTTTGGTTTGGTTTCGGGAAGGAGCCTTTCGAAGCTGCTTGTTGCAAAGAGAAAAGATGTTTTACGACGGCCCAAAGAGACAAAATACCAATTGAAGATTTTGATGCTCTTATGATACATTTTCAAATGTTTTCCTTCCAAAATCTTCCAAAAGAAAGGTAAAGTTCTTAATGAATATCTCAATGCTGAGATTTTCCTATTAGTCTAAAAATATATTGAAATTTTGTTTTTAAAAGTTATTATTCGTTTTACTGCAGTTTACCCTCTTAGGGTCAGGTCAAATAAGTAGAAGGAGAAAAGCAGTTTTCGTAGAAGTAAAAATTTCCTGTTCTAATTTTTAAACTTAAATTTAAAATTTAAAATTATTTTTGAATTGCCTTTTGGGAATGCTAAACTCTAAAAGAATATTTTTAATTTAATTTAAATAGAAAGAGACATCAACGGTATATTTTTTACGAAAAAGAACCTCCATGCTACTCCTCAAATAATACGGAAGACTTTGAAGGTGTTTTCAACTGGACGATGACTTATAGAAGAGACTCGGATATATTTGTGAGGTACTTGACTCTTGTTTATATACAAGATAAGAGTGTACTCTCAAACTACGATTCTTCGTAGATATCTGTCCTATAATTGCTTAATATTTTTTTTTACTAAGTCCACGAATGAGAACCAAGCATTTTACTCGCTTTCATTCTTAATTTTAACTTGGAACTTACAAGCTTTGATTTTTAAACATATAAATATAAAAAAAAGATAAAATAATTGTTAAATAGTTCAAAGATGCATTCATAGAATAAGCCTCATTAAATGAAAGTGATTTGGTGAAAGAGAAAACTGAATCTTAATTTCTATCATTTCAATCACATTACATGATCACAAAATTTGGATTCAATTGAACAAATTCAGTCTCAAACTCAACCCAAAATTGCAAACGAAATTGCAAATGGAAATTGGCTTCAACACAAATGAAGTTGTTTATGTATTTTCTGAAACGTTCAAGTTATGTTAAGAGCTGGAATTAATATTGTATATCTTTGAGCTATTTTATGATGAATTTGGTGAAGAGTATTATGAGTAATAAATGAATATATTAATACACGTTGAGTGCCAAGAGACCAACCGGTGGGTCTCGTAGCATAAAACAAAACATTTCATCCGATTCTCCTGAAAATTTCAATATAGATAGCTTTTTTCCCGACGAAAAAACTCCATTCCTAACGTTTTTGCGAGGGAGTTAAAGTTTAGGAGTTATTTCGGAATTTTTAGGAATGTTCAAATCTACGGTGAGGCCACATAAAAAATATTTTCGGTCTGAAATTTGGAGTGTTTGTTTCTAAAGTCTATTGGCTAAAACATTTTCTAAAAACTTTTTTGTCTGTCAAAGAAAAATTGTTATTTAGCTCAAAACTGACCCACTGTCGAAAGTCAAAAATTTAAAAAAAAAATAAATTCAAACTTTTTTAAAAAAAATATTTAAAAAAAAACTACAATAACTACATTTCTCATTTTTAGTAGTATTATAGATAAATGATGGGGCTACAATATTTTTTTATATATTATTCGATCTAAGTTCGCTTTCTTTGAGATATAGCTCTTCAAATAAGGTCCATTTTTGTGCCAATTTTCAAAAAATTTTAAAAGTTTGAGACACTATATCTTTCTTCAAACAAAAATGATTTTATATTGTTTTAAACGTAAGTTATAGAACTATCCCTCTTCTAAACAAAATCTAAAAATAAAAAAAAATGGTGCTGGCATTTTTTTTAAATAATTTTTTTCTCCGGAGGGGTATGGTTTTTTTCAAAAAAAAATTTGGATGCCTATAACGTTTTTTCTAGACGTGATATCAAAAATCGCTTCATACAACATCTATATATTGGGGCTAAGATTGCTCAGCTAAAATTTCAGCTCATGTGGACCAGTGGTTTGACCCCGCTATTTAAATTTTTTTCAACTTTTGACCCCAAATATCTTCTAAACAGTTAATCACTCGTAAAAACGTTAGAAATGGACTAATTTCGTCGGGAAAAAAAGTATCTATACTGAAAATTTCAGCTCAATCGGTCAAGAAATAAAAAAAATTTCAAAAATGGGGCTTGCCCAATTTTCCGGCATTCAACGTGTTAAAATAATTTGGTTTTATAGTTTAATATAATTATAGTATTATAACCTTATATCATGATGGTTCAGATAATTGATATTTTGCAGTATTAATGTGTAATCTCTTGATTGTTCTTATCGATTTAAATTTTAAAGGTATGGTGAAATTCACGAGAAAAATGATTTCTCAGCAGAATCTCTGAGCCATTATGAAAATACAATTGAACCAATTGAAAAGTTTATGAAAACAAAAAAGAAAATGGCCGTTTGGATGTCCTCAGAACATTGCAAAACTCCATCAAAGAGAGAAAATTATGTCAAAAAGATGCAGAAATACATTTCAGTGTGATGAATATATATATATATATATATATATATATATATATATATATATATATATATATATATATATATATATTATTATTATTATTATTATTATTATTATTATTATTATTATTATTATTATTATTATTATTATTATTATTATTATTATTATTATTATTATTATTATTATACTACGAAATGCGTATTTTATTGAATGACATCTGCTACATGAATCTAGTGAATTTTAGTACTCTGAATACGAATATCAACTTGGTTTGGCTCTGTCAGGTCCTGATTCTTGCCAACAGCCTTTGGGTCATTTTCAAGATTTTTTAAATTAGGACAACAAAAAAAGTTGTCACATGTTAATTTCAAGTTTTATGAATACAAACGGCTCAAACTGAAGTATAATTGTATAATATTGATAGGAATGACTTAAAAATATATGATACTTTAGCTGTTGCAAATATTTTTTTTTATAAGGCTCTCTAGCGTATTTGCTTGTTGATGGCATGTTTCTTTTCAAGCACTAGCAGTAGTCAGTCAGTATGTGGGAATTCCAGCGGCCAATGTTTACTTCCTCTATAATTTTGATATTTTGGTGGAATCTTTTTCCTTGTCCTTCACTTAATTAAATTACTTGGAAATTGGTCAAAATGGTTATTTAAAAAATGACTTTGTAGGTGAATATTACAAACGAGCTTTTTAATCTCTTAAATTTTTTTTTTTTTACGATTTCTTCGTAGTTATCTGCCCTATAATTGCTTAAATTTTTTTTTTACTAAGTCGACGAATAAGAACCAAGCATTTTAACTCGCTTTCATTCATGACATTAGGAAAATTGTCTTTAATTAATGTTTTATTTGTGAAGCGTTGAAAATTCTCACCTTGATTTTTTCATAACTTAAACTGGGAAATTTTGAAATTATGTATTTAAAACACTTGCCGTTCGTATCTTAAAGTTTTTGCATATTGTTTAATGAGGCCTGGTTTGATATTCGGAAGAGGAAATATTATTTTATCTCTGCTTACTAAAAGGGGATTAATAACCCTTTTCTTTCTCGAACAGTAAGTGAAGTTCGTGTACTGGTCAGATTTGTTTGAAATAATGTTATGACATGGCTATGCTGTCTCATAAGCAAAGGAAGCAATAATATTTAGTAAGAATATACCCACTTTGTTGTCACTATTCAAATGTGATATCAGTAAAAAATATTTTTAGGATGATACATATAAAAATAGACATAAAATACAACGAACACAAATTACTTAAAATTCAGTGTCAAATTTAATTCAATAAACAAAAAATTGAAATTTTTTCCTCAGTATTATTATTATTATTATTATATATTATTATTATTATTATTATTATTATTATTATTATTATTATTATTATTATTATTCTCATCATCAAAGGTAGATATATATGGTAAATGCGGCTCTTTAACGTGCGACAGAAAGGACAAAGAAAAATGCTACAAAATGGTCGAAGAAAATTACAAATTTTACCTTGCCTTCGAAAACAATAATTGCAGAGATTATATTACAGAAAAATTCTTTACTCTTTTGACGTAAGTCATATATATA
>SEYY01022639.1:47500-54721 GCA_009176605.1 Armadillidium nasatum | reverse complement strand
ACTTTGACACTGACGATGCCTCGGAATCTGTTGATAAAGTATGAGATGGGATCGAAGATGGGATGAGTAGACATTCCCTTTTCAACTAAATATTTCTCTCTCCAAAATCCATGGTTCAATGGCACCTTTTCTCTTGCTCTTCAGGAAAAAATCTCTCTTTCTCCTTTCACTCTTACTTTTCATTCTGATCTGAATCGTTGTAGGAATATTATTCAACTAGCCAAGCTTTCGTTTACTAAAAGGAAGTACGCTGACCTCATTAGCTCTCCTACTGATAAAAATTTCTGTCCTCTTGCCAACAATATCTTCAACAACTTTTGCAAATCTTCCTTCCCTCCTCTTATTCGCTCTGATGGATCTATAGCTAACACTCCTGCTGAAAAGACTAATAATCTCTTCTGCCTTTTTTCATCTAATTCCACACTAGATGATTCCGGCATCTCTCCTTCTACTACAGCTTCTCTTAGGTGTTCCATGTCTTTATCTGTGATTTCGTATGATCAGGTGCATGAGATCCTAAAATCTATGAACATTAGAAAGGCCAGTGGTCTTGTTGGCATTCCTCCTCGTGTTTTGAGGGAGCGTGCTTCGGAGCTGGCACCTCTTTTTCAACTCTACTCTCTATGCCTTAATACTAATACTTTTTCCTCAGTGCTGGAAGCTGCCTACGATCATCCAATCCCGAAGAATGGTAGCAGCTCTGTATCTTCTAACTATCACCCTTTCCTCTCACTTGTATTCTGTCTAAAATCTTTGAAACTCTCCTCAACTCTCATTTCCTTGATTATTAGGAATCTCACTCCATTCTTTCAGATCACCAGTACGTCTTTCAACGTTCGAGGTCTACTGGTGACATTCTTTCCTATCTTATTGACTTATCATCTTCTTCTCTTATGGACTGTGGGGATTCTTGCTTACTCATATCTAGTTTTTTCTCAAATTTCACCATGTCAGCACTTGTTGATGGAACTACTTCTTCTTGTTTCTCCATTAATTGCGGTGTTCCTCAGGGTTCAGTTTTATCTCCTATTTTATTCCTACTTTTCATCAACGACCTCCTCAGCTGCAATTCAAACTCTGTTCATTCTTATTCCGACGACTCAACTCTCCATTCTTCCATTCATTTCAAATCTGCTCCCTCTTTTGCTTTTAGAGTAACCTCTTGTCTTCAACTTTCCAATTCCATTCTTGCTAATCTGGATAAGATTTTCCGGTAAGGCCAACTCAACCTTGTGAAATTCAACTCTTCAAAAACTCAGCTTCTTTCGCATCTACAAACTACAAACGGCTCTTCCGTCTCCCCGTGAATAACATAAACATTCTTGGTTTGAACATAACAAACAAATTATTTTGAAAGCCTCATATCTCAAAGGCTAAAAAGGTGGTCTCAAAGAAGCTGAGAGTTCTTTTCAGGTTGCGAATTTTTTTTCTTCTGAACAGTTATTTCAATTGTATAGGGGTCTCATTCGCCCCTGTATGAAATAAAGTTTTCACATTTGGGAACTTCGGTTCCCCTTCATTTTGACAGAGTTGAGTCTAATTCTAAAAGAATAATAAACGTTCCACTACTTTCAAACTCCCTTGACATTCTTTCTCTGTGACGTGACGTTGGTGCAATGTCTCTTTTCTATAGGTACTAAACGGCAGCTGCTCGAGGGAGTTGATTTCTCTCATTCCACCACTATTGCATTGCCCTCGTTGCACAAGGGTTTTTTGCGCATGATCGTTGTGTAAGTATTACAAACTCCAAGCTGGTTCGTTGTGGTACCTCCTTCTTTCCAGCCACATCTGTTCTGTGGAACTATTGACATTTTTTTTTAACAGATCGCCACCACTCTGTTATTCCTGCTTCTTTTAATCTTAATCTCTAATCTCTTTAAAGCTTCCTTCTGTGCTCACCTGAGGGATTTGGGTTAGTCTTGGGATTAGGTCGGTGTTCTTTTACCTTTTTAATAATGCCCTCTTTTCGAAAACAGCTTGCTCGTCTCGTGAGTGGCGGTAATTATATATATATAATATATATAATATATAATATATATATATATTTATATATATATTATATATATATATATATATATATATATATAATATATATATATATATATATATATATTATATATATATATATATATATTAGTCAAACAGCAAGAAAGGAGGAAAAGAACAATAGATGAAGAAAAAAAAAAAAATAAAATAATAATAATAATAATAATAAATAATAATAAAATAATAATAATAATAATAATAATAATAATAATAATAATAATAAAATAATAATAATAATAATAATAATAATAATAATAATAATAATAATAATAATGTTAATAATAATAATAATAATAATAATAATAATAATAATAATAATAATAATAATAATAATACCTGCGTAAAATAAATATGGAAAGGTTGAGCTTCGCCAAGTTTTATCCAAATTTCATCTTCAAGAACTGGGGAAAGAATTCGTTCTTGACATAAAAGATCCACAGTTTCCTTCTGGGGAGAACCTGATATCTTGCTGTAATCTTTATAATCATATATATATATATATATATATATATATATATATATATATATATATATATATATATATATATATATATATATATATATATATATATAATATATATATGAAAGAAAAATCCTCAATATGCTCCAGTATAAATTCATAATATATATAAAAAAAAGTGTAAATTATTTGCCGATTGTCTAAAATCTCATAGAGTCTGTTAAGTCTTTCAGATTCAAGTATAATTTTAATTAAAAAATATTCACCCCGTATTCCAGAGAGAACTTTCCTCCTTTGAACACAAACTCTTCTGATTCTTTTGAGGAAGGGTTCGTGACGTCACTCAGAGGAAAGGGAACTGCCCTCGTACAAGTCAGGTTAAAGTTGACATCTATTTGTGCATCGTTTCTTATTAGAAGCTGAATAATATGTCTGTTATAATAATAATAATAATAATAATAATAATAATAATAATAATAATAATAATAATAATAATAATAATAATAATAATAATAATAATAATAATATTTTATTGAATGATATCTGACACATGATTCTAGTGAATTTGAGTAAGCTGAATACGAATTTTTAATCTGTTTGGCTCTATCAGATCCTGATTCTTGTCAACATCCTATGAAGCATTAAAAAAAAAAAAAAAAAAAAAAAAAGTAGGTCATGTGTGTGTTAATTTTTTTTCCAACTTTCATGAATGCAAACAGTTCGTACTACAGTATAATTACATAATAACAATAGAAATGACTTTGAAAAAAAAAAACATAAAAAGAATTTTTTGCCGCAGTGAAATTATAAGATTTTCAAGCGTATTTGCTTGTTGATATCAGGTCTCTTTTCAAGTATCATTAGGAATCAACCATCAATATGAAAATTCCAGATAATTTTGATATCTTGGTGGAATCTCTTCTCTTGTCCTTCAGTAACATTACCGAAATTACCTTTAAATTGGTCAAGATGATTATTTAAAATATGCATTTTTACGCACATACTTTAATCTAACTTTTTGTAGTCTCTTAAAAGTTTTTTCCCGATTTTTTCGCAGTTATCTGCCTTATAATTGCCTAAATAGTTTTCTACAAAGTCCAAGAATGAGAACCAGATAGTTAGTTTTCACTCGTTCATTTAAAACATTAGGAGAATTGCTGTTTTTAATTAATGTTTTTATTTGTGGCCATCGAAAATTCCCACCTTAATTTTTCATAAATTAAACTTTAATTTTAAAGTTATGTATTTAAAACTCTCTGTTCGCATCTAAAGTTTTTATATATAGTTTAATAAGGGCTAGTTTTGTATTCAAATGAAGAAATAGGATTTTATCTATCCTTAAAAGTAGATTAATTAAATTTTTTCTCCGACAGTAGGTGAGGTCCTTCCCGGCTACATTTGCCTGGAATAATGTTCTGTCTTGGCTCTGCTGTGAAATAAGCAAAGAAAGCAGGGATATTTAGCATACCCTAGTAGAAAATTAACCATCTTTAAATCAACGTATATGATCCACTTGTGTCCGTATATTTAATACATATACCTTGTTGCCATATAAAGAAAATAGACAAACATAATATAATAATACCTGTACTATAAAAATAGTTGCAAATATCTAGAAAATAACGTAATTGCATATGTATAACTACAGAAAGACTTTGGGAGAATTGAGAAAAAAACAATATATATATATATAATATATAATATATATATATATATATATATATATATATATATAATATATATATATATATAATATATATATATATATATATATATATATATTTATTTTTATTATCATTATTATTATTATTATTATTATTATATTATTATTATTATTATTATTATTATTATTATTATTATTGTTATTATTATATTATCATTATTATTAAAGGATGAAGGAGGAGAGGTGGTGAGCAAAATCAGGACCTGCTAGAGCAAAACCGAATGAATATTCAAGAGCAAAAATTACCTTTAATTCAGTGTCAAATCTAATTCAGTAGACAAAAAATTGAAATTTGTTCCCAAGTGAAACAATTGGGAAAGTTGGAAAAAACTTCATAAAGTATACCTTTTATTGAAGAAATTCATCGTCCTATTCGGAAGGAAAAAGTGTTTTTCCTCCGTTTCGTGAAGGCCGATTGGTCTCGTTTTGAACTATGGAAAAAAATTAGAAATAAATCTATTGTACGAAACATTTAGGAAAAAAAAAAAGATTTGTTCCTATTAATAGAAATTAATTTTTTAAATGTTATGTAAATTTAAAGTTATTAAAATTTGATTTGTTTATATTATATATATATATATATATATATATATATATATATTATATATATATATATATATATATATATATATATATATATATATATATATATATATATATATATATATATATATATATATATATATATATATATATATATATATATATATAGCTCTGTATAGGGGAGGTATTCGCACCTATATGGAGTATGCCTCACACATCTGGGGTGGTTCCACTCATACAGCTTTCCTTGGAAAAGGTGGAGTCTAAGGTTTTTCGCCTTATTTACTCCTTCGATCTCATTAACTCTCTGCAGTCTCTTCTACTCGTCGAATTGTTACGTCACTCTCTTTATATTATCACTATTACAAGGGACACAGCTCTTCAAAATTCTCCCGTTGTGTTTCTCCTCCACTGAGAAGGGCTCGTGTGACACGCCTTTCTAAACAGTCCCATCCTTTCTCTGTCGATCTCTCTGAACCCAGATTTAACCTCTATGTTCAGTCTTTCATGTACTCTACTGGTAAAGTCTAGAACACACTCTCTTTATCTATTTTTACAACTTCCTTTGACTTGAACACCCTCAAATGTCGTGTATCGGGATATGTCGGCCATTAACTGGACTCTGATTTTAATATTCCTCCAACTCTGGTGGGAAATGGAAGGCCTCTGACCTTTGCCCACCAGTAGGTGATATACTATATATATATATATATATATATATATATATATATATATATATATATATATATATATATATATATATATATATATATATATATATATATATATATATATATATATATATATATATATATATATATATATATATATATATATATACGCAAGAGGTAAAAGCGTGAGTGAAAGGCTTATGGTGTGTACATTCAAAATGAAATGAAGAAAATATTATATGTTTCAAGTATACGAACCCCAGCAAGGGCAGACAGACGAAGAAGAGAGAGAGAGAGAGTTCATGGAACTTCTTGAAGAGAGATTAGAGGGGGAGGAGAGTGGGAGAGATTTGTGCGCATGTTGGAGATTTCAGTGCTAGAGTGGGAAGGAGGAGGAATGAGCTTGAAGAAGTTATGGACCCGAATGGAGATAACGTAACAAATATGGAGGGAGGGTTTGATAGACTTTTGCATGAGAAACGACTTGAAGATCATGGAATCATTCTTTCAACACAGGTACTCACATAAGCACATAAGATATCGGTGAAATAATAATACCTAAAGTAAATTATAGATTATATATTAGCATCAAATCGAAGAATAGTGCAAACTGTTAAAGGTGTTACCGGGAGTTACTTTGGATTCAGATCATAGATTGCTGGTGGCGGATTTGAGATTGAAACCGTATAGAGTGCAGAAAAGAAGTATGATTAGGGTGGAGTCTTTGTTGGAAGAGGAAAGGAAATTAAGATTGTATATGGAAAAGCTGAATGAGAAGATATAGGAGGTTGGGGGGGGTGAAGGATGTTGATATCCAAAACCTGATGGGAGGTATGGCGGAGGAAACGCTGGGAAGGAAGTGGATAGGAGGGATAGAGAAGAGACACAGAAGATGGTGGAATGAGGAGGTGAGGGTAGCAGTGGAAGAGAAAATAATAAAAATGAGAAGATGGTTGAAGAGAAGGACAGTGGAGAGTAGGGAAGAGTATGTTCAGGCTACAGACATCATGCAGAGAGAGTGAAAGAAGAGTAAAGAAAATTCAACTGAGGAATTGACTAGAGAATTGAACGAAGATAGGTGAGGATTAGGAAGAAAACGTATAGGCTGGCAAATACATACAGAGGAACAAAGTGGAAACTGCGAACCATCAAAGATAAGGAGGGGGAGATACTGGTGAGGCCAAAAAAGATAAACAAGAGATGGACTGAATATTTCAAGGAAATTTTAAATGTGAATGTGGAGGTGGAGGGAGAACGGGTGAAGAGAGAGGTAGTTATGGTGGTTGTGGTGGTATGGTGGTGGTGGTGGTGGTGGTGGTGGTGGTGGTGGTGGTGGTGGTGGTGGTGGTGGTAGTAGAGGAGGAGGAGGAGGAGGAGGAGGAGGAGGAGGAGGAGGAGGAGGAGGAGGATCTCATCACTAGAGAAGAAAATGAAGAAGCATTGAGCAAATGAAAATAAGGAAAGGCACAGGGAGAAGACGGTATCCCGATTGAATTGATCAGGGATAGAGGTGAGAGACTGCAGAGGGTGATGTGCGATTTCCTAAATGGGTGCTGGAGAAGGAGGAGGTACCGGAGAGATGGGGGGAAACTATTATACTGCCGATATATAAAGGAAAAGGAGGAACTGGATTATATGAGAATTATAGAGGAATATCGTTGATCGCTCATTTGACGAAGGTCTACGAGAGAATTTTGAAGAGGAGATTAAGGAGTATAATAGAACCACAGCTTGATGAGGAACATCACGGTTACGGAGGAAATAGAAGAACGACGGAC
>SEYY01022639.1:40000-42500 GCA_009176605.1 Armadillidium nasatum | reverse complement strand
GACAGAACACAAGTGAGAGCTATAAGTCTCATAGGATGATAGTTAGAGGGATCAGAACGACTACCCTTTCCTTGGGACCGGCTGAACACACACACACACACACACACACACACACACATACATATATATATATATATATATATATATATATATATATATATATATATATATATATATATATATATATATATATATATATATATATATATATATATTATATATTTGTTACCGTTTTTTTGGGGACAGGAATTGCATGTGGAATCGACCACACAAAATGAGCTGCGGCAGATGAAAGAGCTTTCTGGACTTAAGCAAACATCTTCACAAGAGCCACTGGAGCCACAATACAAATTTGAAGAACATTTTGGGGATGATAACCTATATATATATATATATATATATATATATATATATATATATATATATATATATATATATATATATATATATATATATATATATATATATATATATATATATATATATATATATATATATATATATATATATATATATATATATATATATAATATATATATATATATATATATATATATTATATATATATTATATATATATATATATATATATATATATATATATATATATATATATATATATATATATATATATATATATATATATTATATATATATATATATATATATATAGGGATGGAGCGATACCAAAATTTTTACCGATCCGATACCTAAAAATTCCCCGAACCGATACCCGATACCGAAAATATGCCGATACTTACCGATACCACTACCGATACCGATATTTACTCCTATAAAATTTTTGCGAAACCGATATACAAAAGGTCGATACCGATACCGATACCGTATCGGAAAATATGCCGATACTTGCGATACCGATACCGTACTTCCATCCCCTATATATATATATATATATATATATATATATATATATATATATATATATATATATATATATATTATATATATATATATATATATATATATATATATATATATATATATATATATATATATATATATATATATATATATATATATATATATATATATATATATATATAATATATATAATAAATATATAATATATAATAATATAAAAATAATAAATATATATATATATATATATATATATATATATATTATATATATATATATATATATATATATATATATATAATATATATATATATATATATAGTATATATTATATATATATATATATTTTATATATATTATATATATATATAATATATATATTATATATTATATTATATATATATAATATATATATATATATATATAATATATATATTATATATATATATATATATATATTCATCCAAATATGAGTCCTCTATTTAGGGGATTTCAATGTACACAACACTGAATGGTTGGGTTCCTCTCATACTGATCCAGGAGGAGGGGAGGCCGAATCATTCAGCATTCTCAACGATCTGGAGCAACTGATTAAAGAACCAACACACATTCCGGATCGTCCTAACCAATTCTTAAACACTCTTGACTTATGTTTCACTACTAGTCTTCTCTCTATAAATACGCTGTCTTCGCACCTATTGGTAAATCTGACCACAACCTAATTACTCTTAATTTTCAAGCTTTCTCTCCAACTGCTCCACCCTGCCCTAAGCGTATCTTCTGGCACTTTGATCGGGCTGACTGGGAGGCTTTGCGTTGCTTCTATGCGAACTATCCTTGGATGGACTGCTTTGTCTCTGAAGACGCTTCAGTCTCCGCTGATAAGGTGGGGGCTGTAATCGTTGATGGGATGAGCAGGTTCATTCCTTCTTTAACTAAATCTTTTCTCCTCAAAAATCCATGGTTCGATCGCGCCTGCTCTCTTGCCATTCAGGCTAGAGACATTGCGTATCGAGAGTGGAAAAATTCTCCTTCTCCTATCACTCAAGAAGATTGCTAATTTTCATTCTGCTCGGAATCGTTGCAGGGATATTCTTCGACGAGCAAAGCAGGCTTTCACTAAAAGAAGGTGTGCTGAGCTCCTAAATTCTCCTACTGATAAATCTTTCTGGCCTCTTGCCAAAAACATCTCTAACAACTTCTGTAAATCTTCCTTTCCTTCTCTTATTCGCTCTGATGGCTCTGTTGCTAACACTCCAACTGAAAAGGCTAATCTCTTTCGGCCTCCTATTCTCCTCTAATTCTACCCTGGACGACTCCGGCAATCCTCCTCCTACTTCTTCTCCTCTCAGAGGTCCCATGCCTTTACCTGTGATTACATTTGATCAGGTGCATGGGCTTCTGAAATCTATGAACGTTAGGAAGGCAAGCGGCCCGGATGGCATTCCTCCCCGAGTTTTAAGGGAGTGTGCTTATGAGCTTGCTCCTCCCCTCGTTGAACTCTACTCTCTATGCCTCAATACTAATACTTTCCCTCAGTGTTGGAAGCGCGCATTGGTCCAGCCTATTCCGAAAAAGGGTAGCCGCTCTGATCCTTCTAACTATCGCCCTATAGCTCTCAC
>SEYY01022639.1:7500-35000 GCA_009176605.1 Armadillidium nasatum | reverse complement strand
TTAGGAAATTTTGCTATACAAACTGAGAAAGGAGCTAGCAGCCATGATGATAAGATAAATATATATATATATATATATATATATATATATATATATATATATATATATATATATATATATATATATATATATATATATATATATATATATATATATATATATATATATATAAAAGAAAATCCCGTCTGAAGAGCTCAAGAATAACTATCAAGCATGCTCAAAGAACTTCCCCGACCACACCATGACGTAGGGCAACAGGGTCCTAGACATTCCTCTCGCTCGCAGACTACATTATACACAAAGTTTTAAAGTCTGCTAACTCACTCACAGATACATTTATTGCTACGATCTTCTGTGGTATATAAGTTTTCGTGCGCAGGATGCATTTCCTGCTACGTGGGTCACACGCGCTTACAACTTCAACTACGAGTCACAAGCATATAGGGGTGTCCTTCCGCACTAATCTCCCTTCCTCAGCACCCGAACACTCCTCCATCCGTGAACACACACAGACATATAATCATGCTTTCGTTTCTCCGACTTCACCATTTTAAAATCTGCGCCCTCTCAATCCGATCAAAAAATCCTCGAATCACTTTACATTAAAAAACTTCAATCCCAACTTGACACAACTCTTTTCTCCATCTCTCTCCTCATCTCATAATCAACCCACTTCACCTTCTATACCCTCTTCTCTATCCTAAATTCCTACATACCCATACACTATCCTATTACATTATTAATCCAACCATATGTATTATTTCATTATCTATCTTTCAACTTAGTGTATCATTGTAGTTACTGCTCTTTGTGTCTTATAGAAATCTGTTTATTCTTAGTGTATTATATATGTGTTTTATTATATTATATTTATAACTATTTTCATTTTACTTTATTTAACATTTATCTCATAATTGATAACTATATGTCTATCTTATTTTCTGCTCATTGATTATTGTTGATAATGGGTCTAGCTGTCCCGAAACTTCAAGACTAACTAATTAATTCCGTTTCTTTAAATAGTAGTAATATGCTTTGTTTTATTAATAATTGTTAACTCTCAAAGACGCCTTTATACGTATTGTTCGCAGTCCTGTTTTTGACTAAAAATAAGGTTCCCGAGGAACAAACCGATCTCTAGTATAATATATATATATATATATATATATATATATATATATATATATATATATATATATATATATATATATATATATATATATATATATATATATATATATATATATATATATATATATATATATATATATATATATATATATATATATATATATATATATATATATATATATATATATATATATATATATATATATATATATATATATATATATATATATATATATATATATATATATATATATATATATATAGTATATATATATATATATATATATATATATATATATATATATATATATATATATATATATATATATATATATATATATATATATATATATATATATATATATATATATATATATATATATATATATATATATATTATATATATATATATATTATATATATATATATATATATATATATATATATATATATATATATATATATATATATATATATATATATATATATATATATATATATATATATATATATATATATATATATATATATATATATATATATATATATACAATGCACCATATCCCGCATGATGCAGGGTGGTGTCGATTGCAGAAATTTAAAATTTAAAATTTCTGCAATCGTACATGGGAAAAAAACTGGTTGAAAAGGTTCCCAGCCTTTAGAACCATGCGAAGAATTATTCTCCATTTGACTCGACTGCGACGAAAACATCATTCATTATTGACCAAAAGTTACTTCTAACTTAATTCTTTTTTTTTTTTTTTAATATTAAATTTTCCATTAAATGCCAAAAGTCCTTTGCATCGAAAAATGTGTTGCTTCACGGAAAATAAATTTATTGATTTTTTTTTAATTTACTTTTTAGAAAAAAAAAAAACTAAAATATTATAACTAAATATTAAATTTTTTCTTTTAACTTTGGTCAATATCACTCTTCAAGCATAATTCCACAAACAAACTGCAACTTCAGGGAGAAGATCTTGAAGCTTCATATCCAACAGCCTTCTCTTCTCTTCTCTTTTCTTCCCTTCTCTTCTCCTCTCTCTTCTCATCTCTTCTCCTCTTCTCTTCTATCTTCTCTTCACTCTTCTCTTCCCTTCTCTTCTCTTCTGACTTTCTTGTGATGTTCCTAACTTTTCTTCTTCCTATCTGCTTCCAAGCACATCCACTCACGACGGCAGCCGAAAATCATATATATATATATATATATATATATATATATATATATATATATATATATATATATATTATATATATATATATATATATATATATATATATATATAATATATATATATATTATATATAATAATATAATAAAATATATAATAATAATAAAAATAATAATAATAATAATAATAAATAATCTTCATCCCCCAGGAAGGACTTTCGTCTTCTCAGTGGGATCTTTCGAGGAAGGTTCTTGGGTTTCACGGTCCAGGGCGGCATACCGCTGGCTGGTCCTGGCCTATCGCGGATGCCGGAGATTATTTCCCATTAGTGACAAGAGCACTTCACTAATTGTACCCGTTTAACGAACTGAGTCATTCGGAAGCTATACGCAAAGGAGAAATCAGTTCATACATTAGTCCCGCTCCGACCAGGCCTCGAACCATGGCAATCTTGCATGTTAGGCAAGTGCTCTGTCACTGAGCAAACGGAGATATATATAATATATATATATATATATATATATATATATATATATATATATATATATATATAGATATAATGAGTATAGTGAAAAGTAATAGCTTATAAATAAAGTCTATAAAAATAATGGAGTTGTGGTATTTTAAACACGATGTGTGAACAAAGAATTTTCTTAATTCAAATGAAATCCGTTATGTATGTTTCTGAGTTTAATTAATAAACTGTATTACTAAAACATTAATTCAGATTCGCCACACTAATGAAGACATAATAATGAGAACATGTTTCAAAATGGTGTATTAATATGATTATAAGTAGATTATAATCATACGAATGGAAAGCTATTTGTAAGTCCATGGAAACAAAATTATTTACACGAATTTTTAAAGTAAAATAAAGTTTATATTAATAATATTTGAATTATAATACCTGTCAATTTATCTCCACAGAAGCAAAATCTTGCATCTTGAATAGCTGCGTAATGAAACAATAGCCTTCCACATTCCGTTTTGCAATCGAAAGGAGATTCAAAAGATGAGTTTTCAGTTTTATTCAAAGTAAAAGTTGAAACCGTTTTAAAGTTGTCGCTCATTGGATCCAGTTGTAAACACTGTCCATCTGTTTAATTAAAAGAAACAGACATTTTTAAAGCATAGATTCGTTTAGGCTTTATATATATATATATATATATATATATATATATATATATATAATATATATATATTATATATAATATATATATATATATATATATATATATATATATATATATAGGTAAAGGTGTAGATTGTTTCTGACTTCGATTGTCCGAAAATATCGATAATCGAAAATATCGGAGAAGCCTAACGTAAACAAGAAACGTTGCCAGAGGTACTATTACACTAGACATACACACAATTATTATTACTTACTTTTCTATCAGAACCTAATTCGAACATACCGAAGATGCCGTAATTTAACATAAATAATAATAATTTTAATGTACTTATAGTTTTTAATAACCTAAATTTAAGGTATCTGAACTGAAAAAATCTTTACATTAGCACGTTAATATAACGATATAATAAAAAAAAAAAAAAAAAAAAAAAAAAAAAAAAAAAAAAAAAAAAAAAAAAAAAAAAAAAAAAAAATATATATATATATATATATATATATATATATATAATATATAATATATATATAATATATTATATATATATATAATATAATATTAGATTTTATACTATTCTATACAGTAGCCAAAAGCCAGAGCCTACCAAAATATCCACCTGGTATACTAAAATTATAAGGTATAATACTTACTGATACGTGACCTTAGATATACACGACTGATTTCGATAGGTGATATGTAATAGGTCATAGTGAATGATATTGCGTACGGTAATAATTATAGATGAGATATAGGTAAGTAGTTGTTCTATATACAGGATACTATTACTCAGTAGTAAGTACATGAGTATGACAGAGCATATAAACGGTTATAAGTATAGTCTAGCTGCGTCTAAGGAGAGTGATTGAGTATCAGTAATGAAAATAAAGTATTAGAGATCTAGTTATACTATCTTTCAGATAATAGAAAGTCGTATGAAATCACATGTAGCTATCACATCTACATATGGAGTGATAGTATTATATGACTGAACTCAGTATATAGAAGAAGTAGATATGTATCATATAAATGACAACTATTATACGTATATACGTGCACACTCAGAGATTAAGTAGATGGAGCAGTAGATAAATTATTATAGTATATTTAATAGTAAATGACATGGAGATGATTGATAAGATCTGCGGAATATATATAAAGCCCTAGACTATAACCCTTCTCAAGTAGAATTGTATGAGTGTATAATACCTACTCTACATGATGTGGTGACGCATACTACTACATACTAGTGAGTAGTCAGTGAAGACATACTCCTACTCTATACTAAGTGCAAGCTAAACTAGGTACTACTGAGTATGATTGTAAATGATAATACATGAAGGTATCCGCCTACTAGATAAATTACAACCTTCACCATTTCGATTTTATTGAAGCCTTAGCTTTTATGAATAGCAGAATTTGAGAATCTTAATTGTTTGCTATATTTCACTCTCACAGTATAAAAGAAATCACCTTGAGAAAAATGAAACCAATCTCAGAGAAATCATGGTAAAGGAAAAAGTACTGATGAGTTAAGCTAGTATGCACTGTTTTATGTCTGAAAAACTAGCCAACGCTAATCGATAGTTGTTGTGGAAATAATGACGAAGTAGAAAGAGTATGAGTGAGATTGAGAGCAAAAGAAGTAACCTCAAATGTTGAAGTGCGATAAGCGTGTGCGATATATTTCACGCTTAACCTGCCTGTATTACTCTACTGAGAGTCATATTTTGATAATAGATGTAGTATAACTGATATATTTTCAGTAGATGTAAATGCTCTCTCTCTCACTCTATACAAGAGTCTAAGCACCTCCTTATGGACGACATCCCATATATATGTAGCATATAGGAGGAGGACGCTCTCTCTTTCTCTCGATAAACTCAAAATGACAAAACAAGCAGGTAATGGAAGTGGCGTTGAGAGAGTACATCGAGAGCATAGGTAGTGGACTAGAGAGATTGATTATAGATTAAAACATTAGTAGAGCTAATGTCATTAATGAAAAGTATGAAAATTGTTTGGGATAGGACAGATCCTTTAAGGAACACCACTATTAATAGGTTTAAAGTGAAGAGCTGTGGCCTTCTACAACTGCTACTATATAGAACGACCGTAAAGGAAAACAGAGAGAAGGATAATTTCTGAAAGAGAAAAGTTTGGAAATTTACAAAGCTTTTGATCTGCACTAGAGGGGGGAATCCTATATATATAGTTCAATTTAATTACTCGGAGGGGATAGTTTATCTCGATATTGTCAACAGCAATAAGATTCTCAATCCGAAAAATGTGCCATGAAGGGCGGTAGAGTAACCATGATCAGTAGAGATAAGTAAAGTAGTAGATATTACCTAAATAGTGACTAGTTATCTTACGTATAGCCATACTGTCGATCTATGAGTAATTAAGATTAGATAGATACTGTAGATGTTTCCAAATATACTTATATGTATTATGGATAGATTGTAATAATATATTAAGTATAAAAGACGTATGAGGTGATTTAAAGAAATTGTGATGAATCATGATAGTAGGAGTATGACGGAGTTGTAGTAATGAGGGGTCCCCCTTCTTTCGGCACAGGCTAAATGAGCGCACGTTACAGCAAAAAGTACGTGAGAAGTGAGTTGAAGTCATAGATAAGATCTATATGAACGATAAATAAGTTTTACCAATAGCAGGGTACTAGCAAGCTATCGGTAAGCATCTCGAATTGAGAACAAGCATACAGCAGAGGCAATTCCCATCCAGACTCGGCATGTGCCAGTCTGACTTTCACTTATGTAGTGTGTAAAGCGTCAAGAGACTGAGTCAGACCAGGATACGTCTTTAGAAGAATTTATATTTAGGGCATATTAATGAGTTTGAGGGAGGGGTGAATAGGATGATGTAGGAAATAACCCCATAGTGCTCCCAAGTGGAGATATTGAATCCGTCTCGAAGGCGGTACACCATTCGGAATTATATAAAAGCAATCATGTAGTCTAATCACATCGACTATCCTGATTTTGAGCTAACACGGATATGTATAATATACTATTATATAATATAATAATAATATTATATATAAATATATATATATAACTTATATATATAATATATTATCATTAATAATATATATATTATTATATATATAATATATTATTAATATTAATATAATGTCTATATATATATACTATATATATATAATATATAGTATATTATATATAATATACTATATATTAATATAGTATATAGTATATATATATATTAATATATATAATTATTCTATTGTTAAAAATGAGATGATCTTTCTGGTTCCTCTTCTTCACACTCTTACCGGCTTTTTGCAAAACATTTGAACTCTGATTTTCTTCATTCCCTTTCCCTCCTCGTTTACCATCCAAAGGCACAACTACCATTTTGCCTTCCATTAAAACTGAACTCTTCGCTCAAACTTTTTCTTCTATGATTCCACCATTAGCGATCCAAAGCTATTCCTCCTTCTCCAACTGCCTCCAATTTATTTATGCTTGAAATTTTAATTTATTCTAGAGATATTATTTCTGTTTTCTGTGAACTTACCTACCAAAAAGGCATATGGTCCTGATAGTATCCTTAGTTTGGTTCTCAACACATTTTGCTTCCAGGTTTGCAAGCTGCCTTGGGAAAGTATTTCGTCTCTGACTTTCCACTTCACCCTTCCTTTCCTACTTGAGACGTGTATACATTAAACTCTTACGAAACGATGTAATTCCTCTCAGTTCCCTACTTAAAATTTCGTCTATCTTTAATATTTTTTGTGTTTCTTTTCCTCGTGATCTCTCTTGGAAGGAAGAAGGATTACATTATTTCTCTTTCTAAGCAAGATTCTAAGATGTTAGGTGTTCTGAGACGCTTTCAAAATTTTTACCCGTCACATCAGATACTTGTTCTTTATAGGAACGCCTTATACACTGCTAGGGGTTGTATCTTACACAAATGTGATGGTTCAACTCATAAAACACCCCTTGAAAAAGTGGTCTAGAGCTTTTCGTCTTATAAACTTTTTTACTCTCACCAATTCTCGAATTAGTGAGAGTGAAATTAGCCGGGCGAAT
This sequence comes from Armadillidium nasatum, assembly GCA_009176605.1. NCBI lineage: Eukaryota > Metazoa > Arthropoda > Malacostraca > Isopoda > Armadillidiidae > Armadillidium > Armadillidium nasatum. The sequence goes on along the minus strand of SEYY01022639.1, from coordinate 27,485 downwards.
GTTTCGTCACTCTCATTATACTATCGCTATTGTAACGAACACAGCATTTCAGAACTCTCTAGTCCTCATTTATCAAGAAATGACTAGTACGACTTCCCTTTCTACACTGCCTCATCCTTTCTCAGTCCAATTCTCTGACCCAAGACTTACCCTTTTTGTTCAGTCTTATTAAAAACAATTAAAAACTGAAACTCACTCCCTTTATCAACTTTTCAAACTTCTTTTCATTTGGACGTTTCAGAAGCAGTTTATCGGGACATTTTATTTTGGTATAAAGATGCTCATTTCCTCCAACTTATATATTATATATATATATATATATATATATATATATATATATATATATATATATATATATATATATATATATATATATATATATATATATATATATCCAAATGGTTTACATAAAACCACATGAGAAAAATGTTTACATAAAACCATATGATATAAAACAAAAAGGTTTACATGAAATCACATAAATTATAAAACATTATTTTAGGTGGCTTCTATTAAACCTTTGTCTCTGTTCTTTTTTTAATGTGTTTTATAAAAAATCTGTTTGGATTTATTTTACTGAAAAAAGAAGAAAAAAAAAAGTTTTTTTCAAATTTTTTTTTGAAAAAAAGTTTTTTTTTTTTTTATAATTATATAATTTTATATATAATATATATATATTATATTATATTATATATATATATATATATATATATATATATATATATATATATATATTATATATATAGTATATTTATATATATAATATATATTATATATATATATATATATATATATTTATATATACTATATATTATATATATATATATATATATATATATATATAATATATATATATATAATATATATATAAATATAATATAATATATATATATATATATATATATATATATATATATATATATATATATATATATATATATATATATATATATATATTTATAATTCAACCTTAGACGATTCCGGAGCTGTTCCTACTCCTTCAACCCCCTCAAACTCATTTATGCCTAAAATTATAATTTCTTCTAAAGACGTCACTTCTGCTCTCTTTGAGCTTAACACTAAGAAAGCTACTGTCCTGATGGTATCCCTCCTGTGGTTCTCAAAACTTGTGCTTCCGAGCTTGCACCCTGCCTTGGTAAACTTTTTCGTCTATGTCTTTCTACTTCAACCTTCCCTTCTTGCTGGAAACGTGCGCTCATTCAGCCTGTGCCGAAGAAGGGGGACCCATCTCAACCCTCTAACTATCGTCCCATTTCTTTAACCTCCGTTCTTTCTAAATTTTCGAATCTATCCTTAACATTAAGATTTGGAAACATCTCAGTTCTTCTAATCTTATCTCTGATCGCCAGTATGGCTATCGTAAGAAACGCTCTATTGGTAATCTCCTTTCCCTTCTCTCTGACTCTTGGTCCTCCGCCCTTCGGCATTTCGGTGAATCTTTTGCTGTTGCAGAAGACATATCGAAAACTTTCGATAGAGTCTGGCACAAAGCTTTGATTTCCAAACTTCCCTCTTTCGGAATCTATCCTTCTCTCTGTAAACTTTCTCTGATTTCCTTTCCGGTCTTTCTATAGCAGCAGTTGTAGAAGGCCACAGCTCTTCCTTTAAACCTATTAATAAGTGGTGTTCCTCAAGGATCTGTCCTATCCCCAACACTTTTTCTACTTTTCATTAATGACCTTCTCTCTATGTTACTTCATCTCCTATCCACTCCTATGCTGATGACTCCACCCTTCATTACTCTTTTCATTTTGAAAGGCGCCCCTCCTAACAACAGTTACTAAACGCAAGGAAGGGTTGCCTTGGAGCAGCTGACCTCTGATCTATCTCGTATTTCAAATTGGGGCAGAGAGAACATGGTTCGTTTTCAATGCCACCAAAACTCAATTCCTCCATCTCTCTACTCGACACAATCTTCCACACAACTATGATATCTTCGACGAAAACACTCAACTCAGACCTTCATCTGTTCCTTAATATTCTTGGTGTTTCTTTTTCTCGTGATCTTTCTTGGAAAGATCACATTACCTCTCTTTCTAAACAAGCTTCTAAGAGGTTGGGTGTTCTGAGGCGCCTTCAGTATTTCTTCAATCCACCCCAGTTGCTTGCACTGTATAGGGGAGTTGTTCGCCCCTGTATGGAGTATGCATCACACATCTGGAGTGGTTTCACTCATACAATTCTCCTTGAGAAGGTTTAGTCTAGGGCTTTTCGTCTTATCAACTCTCCTGCTCTCACTAATTCTCTCCAGTCTCTTTCTGCCCGTCGAAATGTTGCATCACGCTCTCTCGTATTACGGACACTGCTCTTCTGAGCTCTCTCGTCGCATACCTCCTCCATTGAGAAGGGCTCGTGGACTCGACTTTCTACACAGTCTCATCCTTTCTCTGTCCAACTCTCTGACCCCAGACTTAACCGTTATGCTCTGTCATACATGTACTCTACTGGTAAAGTCTGGAACACACTCCTTTCATCTATTTTCCCAACTTCCTATGACTTACACACCTTCAAACGTCGTGTATCAGGTCACGTCGGTCTTTAATTTAACCAGGATTCCGTCTTTATCCGTAACTCTGGTAGAATTTTGGTAGGCCTCTGGCTTTTGGCTACGAGAAGTATATATATATATATATATATATATATATATATATATATATATATATATATATATATATATATATATATATATATATATATATATATATATATATATATATATATATATATATATATATATATATATATATATATATATATATATATATATATATATATATGTGTATGTGTGTGTGTGTGTGTGTGTGTGTGTGTGTTAATAATTTTACAATGAATCATTTTCTTTTTTTTTTTTCCCTTTTATATTAAAACTTAAAAATTTCTCTTCGGTTAAAAAATCTTTTGGTAAAATAATAATTTCTTTTGCAATTATAAATCCATTAAAGATTTTGCTTATTTTATTAATAAATTAAGCATTAAATATTTAATATTTTGAACCTTTAATTAAGAAGATTTTTAATTTTGTTTGTGAAAGACTCAGAAATTTATCAAAATATTTGTTGGGAGGAAAAGAAGAAAAAAAGAAAACATTTCTCTTCTAATTTCCAAATACTTATATATATATATATATATATATATATATATATATATATATATATATATATATATTATATATATATATATATATATATATATATATATATATATATATATATATATATATATATATATATATATATATATATATATATATATATATATATATATATATATAAAAAAAAATAAAAACAAAGTTAATTAAAAACTCCATGGAGATTGCTTCTAAAACTTCAATGTCTAAGATTATCGATTATAATTATTTCCTGATTTATTGAATCGATGACGATTATTTGACGTTTTTTATCGTCACATGGCAACATAATGGCGTCATAGATATGTTATTAGACTCGAAAGAGAATAATAAGAATGTAAAACATAATATAAAAATATAAAAATATGTCAACATTTGTTATTTGTCTGGTATATATATATATATATATATATATATATTATATATATATATATATATATATATATATATATATATATATATATATATATATATATATATATATATATATATATATATATATATATATATATATATATATATATATATATATATATATATATATATATATATATATATATATATATATATATGTGTGTGTGTGTGTGTGTGTGTGTGTGTGTGTGTGTGTGTGTGTGTGTGTGTGTATGTGATGACATTAGTTTAAAAAATATCTGATGTTATTTTTTTACGAACCAGTTTTTTATTAACTTTTCGACTTTCTTTAATAAATATAACGTTTACTCTTAAAAGTTAATTGTTACGTTGACAATAATAAAGGTTCTTTTCTCGAGATGATGGATATCTTGAGGTTCAAACTAGCAAGACTGACAGCTGGATTTAGCTGTGAGAAGCTGCTTTTGAATGAACCAGCATAAATCCTTTATAAATCATCCTAAAATTTATTTTACTCCTTCATTATGGCCATAATAGTTTCCTTTAAATTAGAATGATGTTATTAATTTTGTAATTGGTTTTTTTGTTACCATCCCACTAGCATAGTTCTTTTCGAGGAGTAGTATAAAGTAAAAGAGCTCCCATTCCCAAGTCTAATCCAGATCTTTCAACTGAATACAGACGGAGGCTTTAAAGAGGGTAAGATTAAACACAGCATGCAGATCAGAAGATGGCAGGGAGTTCCACAGAATAGAAATGATTGGAAAGAAGTAGGCACTACAATGAATATGCCTACAGTTTACAATATTCACAACGTTTATGTGCAATCAAGGTACCCCTTGTACTGCGAGGGTGATGCAGTGGTGGTGACATACAAGGGGTTAACTTCCATGAGCAGTGGCCGTTATTAGTATATATTGAAAAAGAGATAGTATGCCAGCGTCATGTTCCAGAGACAAAGGGTTAAGATAATTAGGAGAAGGGAACAGTTTATTAATTTCTTAGCCCTAGACTCAACTCAATCCAAACGAATGGTAGAACCGGAGCCATTCTCCCTCCAAAAAATATGAGAACATTACCATACACAAGGGCGGATAAAACCATTGTATAACTAAAGTAAATATTTAGAAGAAAATTCCTGCAAGCTGAAGGAAATCCCCAAGATTCATTGAGGCCACTTTGTAACCGTTTTGATATGAGGTTTCCATGATAATTTGTTTGTTTATGCTCAGATCATCAATGTTTATGCTGCTTACAGGTGAGACGATAGAGATGTTGAAGGGGATAAAAATGTTGGGAGGTGTTGTAGAGAGAGAGATGTGAAGAAGTTGAGTTTTTAAGAATTAAATTTTACAAGGTTGTGGTAACCTCAGAGAGAAATCCCATCCAGATCGGCAAGAACGTATTCTGAAAGTTGATTCTAGAAGCAAAGATGGAGCAGATTTGAAATGAGTATAATAATAAAGAGTTTAATAATGAGCAAAAGAAATAACAGAGTTAGAAGTGCACCTGAGGAGGTCGTTGATGAAAAATAGAAATTGATTAGGAGACAGAACAAAAGCCTGAAGAACTCTACAATTTAAAGAAAGATTTCGCATCATCAAGTGATGATAAAGAGCGATATGAGAAGAAACATTACATGAGGAAGTAAAAAGAAGGAAACTCAAAGGAAATGAGATTAATGAACAGCTAAGCATGTCATACATGGCCATTGGCTTTGGGACATGTGAAAAGCTACAACACTAGATTCCTCATAGTCCCTAATGGCAGAAGACCATCGATCAGTAGGATAGGATAGTTTTTCAGACATTCATAGATTTTACGATTCCATCCACCTGATTATGTGTAACCATTAGGTTAAGACATCGGATACCTAAGAGAAGAAGAAGTAAGAGGAGGGATCCAAAATCTTCCAAGGTGGAATTAGATGAAAATAGAAGGCCGAAATGATTTTTCTTTCATCAGGATTTAGTCGAGATTCATCAGAGTGTATAAAAAATGGAAAGTGGATTTAAAGAAGTTGGAGATATATTCAAATTAATAATAAGTCGAAAGAAATAGAACTTTTGAGTTAAAGAAACTCGAATTACAGGCCCAGTCAGGGATAAAAATGGACGCATACATCATTATCAAATGAATTTAGAGTAAAAGCCCTCAAATTAGTCTTCTTTATAGACGATAGAATTGATATTGACATTTCACCTGTAACATTTTGAATGATTTGCGCAACCTAACTAATGGAATTCAAGGAGTTGGGGAACTTACGTTCTTCTTGCTTTGGAAATGTACACGTGAATATTTGCAGGTAGCAGAGAACTTCTCTAATTAAAACAAATATTATTAGTTAGGTTTAATTATACCTGGGACGGGTACAGACGAGGAATTAAGAGAAATATCCCAGGAGCAGATGAAAACGCAGCACATCTTGAGAGTATAGATGTGTATTTAGATAAATAGGTCGAATCATCAAATACCCAAAACTCTTACGGACGACTGAGAGACCTTTGTATCAAAATTTTTTTACAATATCCTGAAAGAAAGAATTATGTGTTTAAGCGAAAGATCTGTTAAAGTTTACTTAACCTAGCCGAAGAAGTTGAAAACTATATTCGGGCATGAACCCAACTTATCGTTAAATCCGAAATGAAAAAAATATCCACAAGCATTGCAACAATCGAGATATAAATAATAAAACGTTAGATGTAGCAACTGTCTCCTAGAAGTTCATACGTCTCCAAACAGTAAACATCCGGGAATCCATAAACTATATAAGAGAGAGATTAGGCATAGGTGAGAATACAACAAGAAAGAACTTGTAAGAGAGTTAAATTTTTTGCAGGAATCTATATTACCCATGACATCTGACGCAGAAACTACAATATTGCTGATAAATAAACCATCAAATATAAAAACCACAATAAACGACGACATAAATAACAATATGCAAAAATAGAGAAGTTCTACCTAGCGAATGGATTCTGTGAATATATATTATCAAAAAGACATTCGGAAAAGTGAAGACAAAGACCGAAGGAAGAATGCCCTTAAAAAAGGACATGAAAACTGTAAATTGGTTTCCAATCTGCGAGATTAGATGTAGTGGTGTCGTAATAAAATAAAAGATTGGTTAACGAAAATCAATACACTGTCTACAAAACACGAATGAACCTTATAGATAATATAATTAGAACAAAACCAGTTGCCTATTTTATGGTTGATTCCCCATATTACGAAGAAACGACAAATGCAATTTGTTGTTAGTTAATGCATTATGTGATGTAAAAATGGGAAGCAACATACCCAGAGCAAAATCTCCAGGTCAAACAAATTAAGGTTCTGCACCCATAAGATATTTGCTAGAGAATTATCCCTAAAAGCAATTTTAAAAGAACTCCCCTCACATCAATACCTGCAATCGATGAACTGTTTCGTCTTGTAGCAATAGCTTTGATTGGTCCGATTAAACCTTCTTCTGGCGAAAGTAATCTAATATCATACCGGGTGTAATCGCAGCTCCCTTAAATATTTACTTAACTGTTTGTACACATTTTATTGATTCAGAGATACATACCCATCACTTTTTTCGGTATAACCTTTTTTCCTTGACAGTAGTTGTCCAAATTTTCAGAAACTCTAGAAACGAAAGTTCAATCAGAAGATATTTTAGATATCTATCCCTAAAAAAACGATGAGGCAAAATCCCCAAAAAAGTTTGAAATTTTTAAATTTTTCCAAGTTTCAAAACCTAACGACTTTTTTCAAGGATAGATATCAAAAATGTCTTCAAATGAATCTCTAGATGTACCCTTCCTTTAGAGTTCCTGAAAATTTGAGTAACTTCGGTCAAATGAACAAAAATATATAAGGAAAACATTGGAGGTGCCAAAATGGCCTAATGGGTATACGTCACTTTTTTTCGCATAACTTTTATGTTTCTTGATCGAAGTTGTCCAAAGTTTCAGAAACTGCAGAGGATTGGTATATCTAAAAAATTCTTCAGAAGACATTTTTGATATCTATCTTTGAAAAAAAAAGTGATGTTTTGAAATATGAAAATAAATCAAAATTTTCAGTTTTTTTTTAATTTTTATTATTATTATTATTATTATTATTATTATTATTATTATTATTATTATTATTATTATTATTATTATTATTATTATTATTATTATTATTATTATTATTGTTTATTTATTTTTTTTCACATTTTACCCCACAACATTTTTTTTAGGGAAAAATATCAAAAATGTTGCTTGGAACTTTAGCTACACCATTCTTCAAGAGTTCTGAAAATTTAGACAATTTAGGTGAATGAAAAAAAAGTTATACAAAAAGTGAAGGAGTATGTAAAAAGTTACTGAAATTGGAGAATTCCAAACTGCGAATCTCTCCCAATAATGAAGATATTCCAGATTTTATTTTTGTATTTTATATATTAAACATTTTATCCCGAAAAATAAAAATTGACCAAAAAAAAATGCCCGAACCCATTTAATTAATTAAATAATTAAACTAATGTCGATACGTTTATATGGCGAGCAACTGGAAAAGTGGCACAAATTTCTTGAGCTTCTACTATTTGCATACTGTGAAACACGATACGAAAGTACAGGTTTCACTTCTTTGAATATGTTATAGGTGAGGAATAACTAATAATAAGTATTCCACTAAAAAGAGAAACAGCACAAAACTATTTAAATCATGAGAGACAAGTTGCTGAAATCGTAAGTTAAATGTAAGCATTATTATGATAAAAGGAAAAGTAAAAGATTCAAAGTAGGCTATTTAGTAATAATTCTTTTACCGACTGAGCATAACAAATTATTAGAGGAATGTAACGAATCATTTTCTTTTAAACGCTTTGAAATTTTTCTAAATATCATCGAGTCATTTAATTTATCACCTCAAATTATTAGAGAATATATATATATATATATATATATATATATATATATATATATATATATATATATATATATATATATATATATATATATATATATATATATATATATATATATATATATATATATATATATATATATATATAATATAAAAAATAATAAAAAAAAAAAAAAAAAAAAAAAAAAAAAAAAAAAAAATATATATATATATATATATATATATATATATATATATATATATATATATATATATATATATATATATATATATATATATATATATATATATATATATATATATATATATATATATATATATATATATATAAATTAGCACTGGTGTATTTATTAATTTATTTATTGTTCAAAATAAGAAAGACACATTTATTGAATGAATTACTGTAAATCAAATACGCTGTCAATGTTTTTCTTGAAGACAATCTAGAAAGAGCATCACGATCACTTTGGTCAAATACCAAAGCTCACACTCTAATTTAAATATTTTAAAAATACATTTTCGAAATGGTAATTATTCAATTTAAAAGTCACCTTAAATTGCTTTAAAAATATAAGCTGCTGAACTTTGAGCAAATCCAAAAAGTTTACCACTTAAATGATACGATGTTTTTTAGAAAATTTTAAAGCGTTTAAAAGAAAAAACAAAAGAAAATGATTCGTTATTTCAAGCATGCTTTTATTGAAGAAAGTTTTAATGGAGAGGTTTGTAATTAAAAGTGAAATAAGTCTTTAAATGTAGTTTGGATGAAATTTAGGAAAGTATGTAGATTTTTAGCTTTTGGTATTGATGGTTGCAATTAGCTTGATAAACAAATGGATTTTGCAAAACACACGGGAGAGGCACTTAGTGAGGGAGATTTTACCATCTATTCTTAACCTATTCGAGTCGTTATGACATAATTGACAACGGCAAAGTATGTTAGATTTTTTGTGAACAGGTCGAGATAATCACAAAATTTTAGGCTTGTGAGACAATTAATGTTCTTAATGGAATTAAAATTGAATTAAAATTGGTAAGAATTAAAGCAACATAGATTGTTCGAATCATAATGTATCCATTTTCCATAAGCATGTTGGTTTGACAGGAACATGTTATGTACGAAACAATGCTAGGTAAAGGTTAAGAAGTTGTCTGAACTTATGACATACAGAAATATCGATATAATGAAAGAAAGACATACCGATATTTTGATAACAGTTGATTTAATTTAATATATAATGCAATGTAATGCAACCTAACCTAACCTAACAAGACCACATTTGTATAACAATAAGTAACATTAATTTTTTATAATTATTTTTAAGCTATAGAAATATCGATATATATCAATATCAAAAGTTCAGAAAGCTTAACATAAGCCAAAACGTTATGATCGAATGTGTTTAAATGAATCTGGTATGGAGACTGGTTACATTCAGACCATGCCACATATCGTAATGAATCAGAGAAATTTCCCTAAGAGCGTAGTCTTGTTCCAGTAATATTCTCAAAATGTTGCTGTAAATGGTACGTTACAAATTGATATGAGAATACGAAACCACAAATCATGAACCAAGAAACATGAAAATTTCTTCACATTACAATACCCACTGACCGAATAATTAAAATCTCTCATTTTGCAAGTATACTTGCAGATATGGGAAAATTATTTTAAGAAAGTTTAAGAAACGGATATATATATATATATATATATATTATATATATATATATATATATATATATATATATATATATATATATATATATATATATATATATATATATATATATATATATATATATATATATATTAGGGTGCCACTTATTTCATAATTTCTAAATTTCAGTTAACTCCTCCCCGCATTGTGTTCTTATACAAGTAATAGTAATATTCTCCAAATTTGAGCTTGAATAATTGACATTAACCAGCGACGACTCTCAATTAAAGTCTGTTGAAATCAATACACAAAGGAAAATCTAAAAAATTTACTGGTACCGTCTGTAGGCCTCTTTCCTCTCATTATTTATTTAAATACATAAACTACCTTCCAAAAAGAAAGAATTAACGTCAAGAGCTAAAATATAAAATTTACATGTGCTTATTGTGAAAAGACTGTTGCCTTTAATACCAATAATATAAAAATATAATGTATTTGGTAAATATTAACAAGTTTCAATAAAGGATTCAATACTTTTATTAATTAAGAAAATTGCTAAAACATACTTGAATTATACTAATTGAAAGGTTTTTGAAGCACTGGTAATGTTGTTTTTGGATACCTCCTTCGGTAATCTTGAACAGCCTAGAAAGAATTTTTAAAGTAAATAATTGTAAAATTTCACCTAAAATATAATTTAAATATTTTCGAAATTGTCTGAAAAACATAATTAGATAATACAAAAAAATGCTTCCTTTAATAAAAATTGCTTCTGGTCTTAATGTTTAGTTATTTTGTCATTAAATTCTTGCGTTAGCTTTATTCCTCTTTCAGCTGATTCGTTAATAACTTTTTATCCTCTTTAAATTAATTTTTTTAAATATCGGTGGAGATTATCATTGTATTCAAAAAAATTTATCAACATCATCTTTTCTTAAAATTAATTTCTTTGACATTTCTTCATAGTTTACTTCGCTTTCATAGTTCTTTAATGCAATAATTTTAGCATCCATTTCCATTCTATCTTTATTGTTGATTCTGTTATCGAATAAGGCAAAACCATGCCCATTCCTCATTTAGAAAATATAAGTGATTTATAAATTTGGAGATGGCATCATCTGCTATTACTTTATCACCATTTTTATAATTACGTAAGTTCTTCAAATATTTAAATGTCATTTAGATGTGCTAGAACAGCATTTGAACATTGGAATCGATATATTTCAAAGCATTTTACCATAAATATGTTTAGCTGCAACAGTGATGATTTTTCATTACTAGTTAAATGAAATTAATTTCTAAATAAGTAAATTTTTAAGCTATAAATGGCCTTAGCCATCCATCGTGGTAAATTTTATACGCTTGGCTTCATAAATTTTATTCCCCTATAGTGGTATTCACCTAAGAATACAATTAATAGCTCCAGAAACTCTTTATAATAATCTCTAGTGTATGACGTTAACAATGCCAAATGTGCAAATGTTACAAGTACTTTAAAAATTTCTTTTACATCAGTCCTAATAATACCGGGAACGAAATGTTTAATAATATTTTTAGGCCACTTTGCTCTAAATCTTTAAAACAGAGGAATGTCTGGTCCTGAAATTGTTATTTTACACTAAGAAAAAATTTCTCCCAAGATAATCTCTGATGTATGATGCCTACAACCAAAAAATAAAATATTGCGCTCAATTTTTTATTCTAATTGCGAACAGGTAATACAAATGATTGGACCTTGTCTGTTAATGCCCAATTCTCTAACGTTTCATAAACATTTTCAACTATTTCTTTTCCTGTTCCTTCAGGTAAATTCGGAACAACTAATAACTGTTCCATGTTCGAAGCTGTTTCAATGATTGCTAGTTTATCACATGATATTCCAATGTCAGAAAATAATTTTATGTTCTAGTGAATTGTTACAGCATTTGCATTTATTAAACATGTAGAAATGTCTTTCTTTATCTTTTCACTATACGACTTACGATACTTTTCTCTAATTTTCGGAATGGAAGTACGATCAATAATGTATTCAGAAGAATCTAAGGAGACAGAATCTAGAAAAAATAACAATAAATGAACTGCATCTCTTTCACTGATTTTGCATTTGCCTAAAGGCCCCAATCGAGGCATTAAAATTTCTTTTCGTGCTCTTTTTCTCTTCGAAGGAACGATAACCTTAGTTGTTACGGTTTCTTCATCTGTTTTCCATTCATGACTGGAACTTGCCGAGGATGAGGGATCTGTAAAAATCGGAGTTTCTGAAAAATTCAATTAAATTTAATATTTTGTTACAAAATTTAACATTGACAAATATTATAGTAAAAACAGTAAAATATTAGCTGATGATATTGACGGTAATTCAGAAATCTTTTGTCTTCGTTCTTCTTACCGGTTTTGACGATTATATTTTATTTTTTCTTTATTTGTTTGTTTTATATCAATTCCTAACATTAAACCTGGACGTCCTTTATCTATTTGCTCCAGTAGAAATTGCTTGTATTCATTAATATTTGTCATATGTAGTGCATTTTGATGAGCAATATCAAATACATCATCTAAATTTTCAAGAAAAGTTTTTTCTTTCCCACCCTTAAAATGTTCACTATCTTTACATTAGTTTTTTAGTAATTGACGCCACTCCTCATGCAATTTTATCAATTTTTCTTTGCATTTGTGTCGTTCTCGTATAGGAATTCTGGCTTTCCGTCAAAATATAAAGCACACATCAATTACAAGCCCTGAACTTTCATCAAAATTTAATTTGGTCCCCTGCATATTGTAAAATAAAACTTTTAAGCGGTTTCCTTTTGATGGAAACTTACTTCCCGTTATTTGGTGCTTCATATCACCAACAAAAAATATTTCCTTTCGTGTTCGACATTATAAACATCAAACTTGCAAAAATATCGCAAAAAAAAAAAAAAAAAAAAATTTTAGCATGTTAACTTTGAAGTTTTTGAAACCACAATTTCACATCCAAACAAGAACCTGGTTCATGCTTAAACTAAAATCTTATTAATCAGTTTGAACCTATTTCTTATCATTTGTTACACTTCTCAAGCTATTTCTACAGTCTGTGATAACGCTTTCCGTCAAAGGGAATTTGACAAATTAAAATTTTATGAGTATTATTAACTATATCAGTTAATTTCCATATGAGATAAATCTGAAATAGCAATAAAAAGGAAAAAAAATATTAATTTAGAAGGCAAGTCACCGCGTGTAAATATTATTCAATTTGACTAAAAATTTGTACTTGTCATACTTATATGTGTTGGAACAAAATAGGGGGAGCACTCATTAAAAAAAATTTATATTATAATAAGTGGCACCCTATATATATATATATATATATATATATATATATATATATATATATATATATATATATATATATATATATATATATATATATATATATATATATATATATATATATATATACAGTTAAACTAGACCATTCCGTTTCACGTTACTTTTGACATTTCACCTTTTCAGAGGGTCTCTAGAGTACCTTTGACCCATGTAGGAGTGTCTATACTCCCACTACAAGCGTTTATTCGTACATTTTCTTTTTAAGCAATTAAAAATTACAAAACATAAATCTTCCTCGGAGAAGCACAGATCCTCATCCACCACTTTCTTTATCACCACTTGGGAGTTAGTGGCCTCCTGTGATGAGGTTAGTGCCACCAAGACCTTGCTGCCGGCTTGCCCTGGTACACAGATCTTTTTCATCAATTTTTGTAACATTGGTGGTCTCTTGTCTAATTTCTCCTTTGTCGAACACCACCTTTCTTCTCCTAGACCTCATCTTTTGTTCTTAGCAGAAAACAAGTTGCTTGAGTTCTTTGACAGAAAACACTACTCTGCTTTCTTCCACTGTCTCTATCCTAAGTTTTCAGTCAATAGCGAATGTTCGGCATATGTGAATAATGATTTTATCTGATCTTGTGTATCTAATTTGAAGTCTTCTGAATTCTCCACTTTATGGCTTAAGCTATGTTGAAATTCTACAATTAAATTCATTTGTTCTGTCAACTTATCTCCTAGCTCTACAGATTACTATAAAAATTTCTACAAATATCTTAACTCCAAAATAGGAAGCATATTTTCCTCTTCTCTTTTATCTGAAATCATCATTTTAGGTGATTTCAACATTCAACACAGCTAATTGCTTTCATCTAGCTTTGATGATCCTACTGGTGAATTTGCCTACCACTTTTCTATTCAGAACAACCTCGAGCAGTTGGCGTAACTCCCTACCAAGTATCCCTGACTATTTTGGTGATGAACCCAATATACTTGACCTTTTCTTATCTTCTTATCCTTCTTACACTGTTAAACTCTCCCCATTTCGGAGTTCCTCCGATCACACACTTATCTCTGTATCTAGTTCTATTAATTCAAGTCTTCCGCAAGAAAGGTCCCTGCCTTCAGCGAGGAGACATTTTTTGCACTTCGGTGCCGCTAACTAATCTGCTTTGCTGTTGAACTTCTCCTGATTTCTCAAGAAATAATTATTGTTTTCGTGGGAGGATTCCCTTGAAATGTGTAGAATACATAACCGAGATGATTCTCTCTAGCATGGAGGTGTACATTCCATATTATTTCTCTTCTAAATAACCTAAGAAACCTTGGTTTAATTCTTATTGTTCTCATGCTATTCGCCGCAAAAATGCTGAATTCAAGGGTTACCGTCATCTTCAAACTTCGGAAACTTACGAAACTTATGAATCATGTAAAATCTATTCTCTGCAACACCAAAAACTTATTTCCCAGCATAAAATGCAATAACAATTCCGATTCTTCTTCCTCACACCCTTTCTGCCATTTTCCAAAAAAATATATCAACTCTAACTTTGCTTCTTCCTCTTTCTCTCCTTAAGTATTTTCTGAGGGCATAACTGCCCTTTTGCCTTCTTTTAAAGCTGAACTCTTCCCACAAACTTTTGCCTCTAATTCAACAACCCTAGACGATTCCGGAGCTACTCCATCTCCTTCACATAAATCAACAATTTCTTCTGAAGAAGACATGTACGGTCCTGATGGTTTCCCTCCAGTGGTTTCAAAAAACTTGTGTTTCTGAGCGTGTACCCTGCCTTGGTAAACTATTCCGTCTGTCATTCTACTACAACCTTCCTTTCTTGCTGGAAACGTGCGTTGATTCAACTTGTACTGAAAAAGAGGGACCACTCTCAATTCTCCAAATACCGTCCCATTTCTTTAGCCTCTGTTCTTTCTAAAGTTTTCGAATCTATCCTTAATAGGAAGATTTGGAAATATCTCAATTCTTCTAATATTATCTCTGATCGAGAGTATGGCTTTCATAAAAAACGATTTATTGGTGATCTCCTTTCCCATCTCTTTGACTCTTGGTCCTCCGCTCTTCATCATTTTGGTGATTATTTTACTGTCACGTTGATCAAAAGCTTTTGACAGAGTCGGCACGAAGTTTTGATTTCCTAACTTCCCTCTTTTGGAATTTATCCTTCTCTCTGTGCTCTTCTCTATGATTTCTTTCCATTCGTTCTATAGAAGCTGTTGTAAGCGGCCACTGTTCTTTCCTATCCCCAACACATTTTCTACTTTTCATTAACGACATTCTCTCTCTCTATTTGCATAATTTCCTATCCACTACTTTGACTATAACCTCCAGCCTTAATTACTACTTTCAGTTTGAAGAGGCCCCTCCCAACAGCAGTTAATTAATGCAAAGAGGGCGACCTTGGAACCTTTGATTTTTCTCGTATTTCAAATATAAGGCAAAGAAAATACGATCGTTTTCATTGCCCCAAAAACTCCTCCATCCCTCTACTCAATACAACCTTTGCACAACTATTCCATTTTCTTCGAAAACACAAGACTCAAATCTTCGTCTATCCTCAATATTCTCAGTGTTTCTTTTTCTCTTCATCTTTCTAGGAAGATCACATTACTTCTATTTCAAAAGAAGCATTTTAGAGGCTGAGTGTTCTGAGGAGTCTTCGTAATTTTTTTATCGCCCCTCTAGTTACTTGCTCATAATAAAGTGTTGTCAGCTCCTTTATTTAGTACGCCTCACACATTTGGGGTGGTTCCATTCATACAGCTCTCTTTGAAAAGGTGGAGTCAAGGGCTTTTCGTCTTATTAAATCTTCCGCTCTTACTAATTATCTCCAGTCTCTTTCTGCCCGTCGAATTGTTGCGTCACTCTCTCTATGCCATCGATATTACAATGGACACTGCTCTTCTGAACTCTCCACTCTCATACCTTCTCCATTGAGTAGGGTTCGGGTGACACGTCTTTCTACACAGTCTCATCCTTTCTCTTTCTAACTCTCTGACCACAGACTTAACAACTATGCGTATTCTTACATGTACTCTACTGGTAAAGTCTGGAACACACTCTCTTTATTTTATTTGTTTCCCACCTTCAAACTCCGCAGCATGTCGGCCTCTAACTTGACTAAATTTCCGGTATTTCCAAGATCTGGTGGAAATAGGTAGGCCTTTTGCCTTTGCACACAAGAAGTGTATATATATATATATATATATATATATATATATATATATATATATATATATATATATATATATATATATATATATATATATATATATATATATATATATATATATATATATATATATATATATATATATATATATATAATAAAACACTATAACCGTGTTGTATTTTAAAGCAATAAAACACAAAGGAATAAAACATTTAATAAAACTGGGCAAATCTTTCGAGAAAACAAAAGAAAAAAATAATTAAATAATTTAGAAAAACCAATGTAAAAAAAAAAAAATAAGTAACAACTAAATTTTTTAATTTTTTTTTTTTTTTTTTTTTTTGTCTTCTGAATGAGGAGAAACGTTTGTTTTCTCGAAAGACTTGCCCAGTTTTATTAAATATTTATTCTTTTGGGTTTTATTATTATATATATATATATATATATATATATATATATATATATATATATATATATATATATATATATATATATATATATATATATATATATATATATATATATATATATATATATATATATATATATATGTGTGTGTGTGTGTGTGTGTGTGTGTGTGTGTGTGTGCGAAAAAATACAGAAAATATATATAAACTGTTAAAAATTATTGAAAAAATAAATTAGTTTACTCAACCCAATTAAAAACTTTAAGAAATTATTAAACATTATCAACTATTTCACTAGCTTTCGAAGCTGTATACAGGTTTCCTTATTCGAGTGAATTCTGGAAAAAAAATGAAGAAGCAAGAAAGAATAACAAGTTTAAAAACATGGGAAGTACTAGAACTGGTCAAACTTTCCTAAAATTGTCAATTGAGCAAAGTGAAAAGAACTTTTTTGAACGAAGGCACATCTTTTAAAATATTATTTGTTAATTAATCCAAATAAAAAGTTCTCCTACAGATATTCATATTATTCGCGTTGTCAATGATAAATGATTCTAACAATTTTCTCGAATTATTGTCATGAATATTTGCTATTGATGAAAAGTTGTTTATATTTTTAAAATAATTCTCATTACTTCTATGTTGCGTAAGGGCTGAATTTATATCATCAATTCTAAGACTATAAAGAATGTTAGTATTTTCGTCTATTCAAATCTGTCGTTTCACCCAATAAAAATTTTATTACAGCCGTTACATTTTATTTTATAACCTCCTACATTTTCAGTTTTTTTCTTTTAAAACAGGTTTTAAAATATTTTTTATCGTACATAAATTGTACTAAATTTATATTTTTTGGAATATATTTTCTAACCACTTCAGCATTTTTTAAACTATTTGGATAAACCAAAACATTCTTTCCAATCTGAGTTTCTTTTTATATATTAGTATTTCTTTTTTCATCCTTTAAATCTCTTCTTATTATATGGTACGGATATTTTAATGCCAAAGATTTCCTCCTAACAAAATCTAACTCGTCATCCAGGTATCTTGAACTATATATTCTCAAGGCTAGAAGAAATTGTCCAAATTTAATTCCCTTTTTTTACATAAGAAGAGTGAGAAGAGAACTAATATACAGTACATATGAATTAATATGTGCAATTTTCCTGTATACCTCTAATTACTGGGCCTCCAACGCCTGAAAAGTTTAACGTGATATCTGAAAATTAAATTTTATTATTTTGTGTTTTTTCAACTGTGAATTTGATAGTAGAGACAAAATTATTAATTATAATGAGAAAGAATTCAGGCGATAAATTACTATTCCAAACAGAAAAAATTTCATCAACATATCGTAACTATATTATGTTGAAATGATCAAAAGGCTGTTTTAGATATTTTCTCTCAAAAAGTTCCATGAATATGTTACTAAGAACCGGGGAAAGGGGAGAACCCATACCTAGGCCTTTAATCTGTGTAAAGTAACGACCATTAAATTCAAAATAAGAATGATCAAGGATATAGTCAATTTTGCTATTCAAAGTTTCGAAAGGAATAGAAAAAACAATCCCAAAATCTTCAACATATTCTGTTAAAAGCCCCATAATTAATTTAGTAGGGACATTCGTGAACAACGATACCATATCATAGCTAACAAATTTTTCACTACCAAAGTTAACATACTTAAACAAGAAATTCCGCTAAGACCTATTGTGTCTAATATAGAATGAGACACTTAAAAGCTGTCCGTTTGGGTTGCTAAGGAATTGTCCATTTTGGTTGAGAATATTTCCGGTTGTCTATTAAAGAATTCGGAAGATTTTATAGAAAAACTTAAGTATGCCAACACCCCTATAAAGAGAAAGCAACTGGGGTGGAGTAAAGAAATTCTTATGGCACCTCAGAACACCCAACCTCTTAGAAGCTTATCTGGAAAGAGAAGTAATGTGATCCTTATTAGAAAGATCACGAGAGAAGGAAACACCGAGAATACTAAGGACAGAGGAAAGTTTGAGCCGAGTGTTTTCGAAGAATATGTTATAGCTGTGTGGTAGGTTGTGTCGAGTAAAGAGATGGGGGAACTGAGTTTTCGATTCATTGAAAACAACCATGTTTTTTCTGCCTCAATTTGAAATACAAGAAAGATCAGAGGTTAGTTTTTCCAAGGTCACCATTCTAGCGTCAGTTAAAAGGAGAAATGAAGGGTGAAATTATTAGCATAGGAATGGATAGGTGATAAAGTAATAGAGAGAAGGTCATTAATGAAAAGTAGAAAAAGTGTTGACGAAAGGACAGAAACCTTAGGAAAACTACTATTAATAGCTTTAAAGGATGAACGGGGTTGTCTATTATAGCAGCTATAGAACGACAGGAAAGAATATCGGAGAGAAGACTACAGAAAGAAGGATAGATTAGGAAAGAGGGAAGTTTAGAAATCAAAACTTTGTGCCAGACTCTATCGAAAGCTTTAGATATGTCCAGCGCGACAGCAAAAGATTCGCTAAAATGCCGAAGAGTGGAAGAGCAAGAGTCAGAAAGAAGGGAAAGAAGATCACCATTAGAGCGTTTCTTACGAAAGCCGTACTGTCGACCAGAGATAAAATTAGAAGAATTGAGATGTTTCCAAAATATACTTGTTAAGGATAGATTCGAAAACTTTCGAGAGAACGGAGGTCAAAGAAATAGGACAGTAGTTGAGGGATTTTGAGGGGTCCCCCTTCTTCGGCACAGGCTGAATGAGCGCACGTTTCCAGGAAAAAGGAAAGGTTGAAGTAGAAAGACATAGACGAAAAAGTTTACCAAGGCAGGGTGCAAGCTCGGAAGCGCAAGTTTTAAAAACCACAAAGAGGGAAACCATTAGGACAGTACGCCTCCTTAGTGTTATGCTCAGAGAGAGCAGAAAGGACGTCTTTAGAAGAAATTGCAATTTTAAGCTTAAATGAGTTAGAGGAAGTTGAAGGGAAAGTAATACCTTCAGAATCGTATAAGGCTGAAT
>SEYY01022638.1:90000-91781 GCA_009176605.1 Armadillidium nasatum | reverse complement strand
ATAATAATTTTTATATTCAGTAATTAATTTTTCATTTAAATAAAAGTACTACTCTTCAGTTTCCCCAATACAGTTTCCTCCAACTCTGGTGAAAATTAGTAGGCTTCTGGCCTTTACCCACTACAGGTAATATTTAAATAAAAAAAGTCCCTCTCCAAGATTGACGTGGCATTATGCCATAACTTTGCTAAGATAAAAGGAAAAAAAAATTTGAATATCCATGAAATCAAGGTCATGCGTGTTACTGACAACCTAACAAAGATGCTAAGGCAAGGAAGTTAAAAATATTTGTTTCAATATATATATATATATATATATATATATATATATATATATATATATATATATATATATATATATATATATATATATATATATATATATATATATATATATATATATATATATAACAGGGACCCAAAATGATTGTTAAGTACAGAATGACTAGTGATAGTCAGATTGATAGTACAGAGTGATAGTCATCAATGACTATCAGTCAACAAGTTTAACACCTCTTTGCTAAGACGTACCAATTTTATTTTCATTGTTTAGCAATTACGTTGCATTTCTAGTAATTTTTAACCAGTTGCAGAAATACATCAACAAAGTGACCTCTGAATCGTGTATTTTTTAAAAATATCGAAGTTATATAGCCAAATGAGCAGATAAATGAAGATACTCTGTTTATAGGACACTTCTGACCCTATCAGAAATACGAGAAAGGTCAGAGGGTCATTTGCTTTAAGGCATTGTCTAGATTCTTAGTCTGTGCTTAAGCCCAACTTTTATTTTCTTGGATTGCTTGTCAAATTGATAGGTGAAAATTGAAATGGATTCATTGTCATAAGAGTAGATGAATGAGAGAAGAGATGCGAGAAAGAACAGAACCTTGAGATCTAAATTTAAAGAATAAACGATGGCAGTTTCGCTACTAAGAAAATGATGAAGCAAAAGAGAAAATTTAGAAATCAAAACCATAGAGTTAAATTCTATAGTAAGCTCCACAGGAAAATATATCCATTTATACTAAATAACAGAGAATCAAGACAGAGAGGAGGAAAGGTCACCAGCTAAGCATTTGCTTCAGAAGTCATACAGATGATCAAAT
Source organism: Armadillidium nasatum (assembly GCA_009176605.1). Taxonomy (NCBI): domain Eukaryota; kingdom Metazoa; phylum Arthropoda; class Malacostraca; order Isopoda; family Armadillidiidae; genus Armadillidium; species Armadillidium nasatum. The sequence goes on along the minus strand of SEYY01022638.1, from coordinate 90,673 downwards.
ACAATTATAAGAAAATCAAGATTTTTAAAACTGATCCACTCTAGGATTGATTTAAAGACTTTGGAATGTAGAGAGCTTAATAAATTAATGAAATGTTTAGATTTTATCATATGAAATTTTCTAAATGGAAATTTGGCCAAAATTTTTTGCATTTTTATATAATAAACATCAAATTTCAATTCTGCCACAAGTTAATTTCAGGAGTTTTTCAGTAACTCTTTTTCTCCTGTTCTGAATTCCAATTTAGTGCCAACCAGTTTATTGGAAAATGTCGAAAACAAACTACCCCATTAATGAAATGTGTTGAAAGTCAATATTTTTAGCTTCAGCCTCCTCTAAACACTATCAAAATGAAATAAAATTGTTGGTACAAATATAAAAAAAAAAAAATCATAAGAGAAAATTAATTAATATATTTAATATTCATCAGATATAAACTGAATTTTTTTCAGAATTGACAAAATTGGGCGAGATCTCTCTCTCTCTCTTCTCTCTCTCTCTCATCTCTCCTCCTCTCTCTCTCTCTCTCTCTCTCTCTCTCTCTCTCTCTCTCTCTCTCTCTCTCTCTCTCTTCTCTCTCTCTCTCTCTCTCTCTCTCTTCTCTCTCTCTCTCTCTCTCTCTCTCTCTCTCTCTCTCTCTCTCTCTCTCTCAATAATTAAAAAAAAAATTTTT
>SEYY01022638.1:82500-85000 GCA_009176605.1 Armadillidium nasatum | reverse complement strand
AGTAAATGAAGTAGGAAGCTGATAGAATAAAAAGTCCTATTTTCCTCTTACCAATAGAATAAGGTGGTAAAGAAACAGAACGGATGAATTTAGTGTTAGGTTTGCAAGACAGCCTAAGCCTTAGTGTAGTAAATTCAGTAGACTCTACATTTGAAACATAAGAACTGGTAACATCAGTGCGTTCATATGCATAACATCCAACTTTGGCTGAATATTAAGGATTGAGACTATAATATAGAGCAAAAAAGGTTAGCTTAAAGGAAGCTCAGGCACCTGCGTTTCGGTTAGAAGAAGAGGTAAGGCTTAAAGAAGGATTGGTGATTTCCACCAAAGTGGGTACTGAGTAAATTAAAGATCAGGAATGCTACAGAAATAGATAAAGAAAGAAGAACATGCACAATAACAGAGCTGTAACTTCTTGGTAGCATTTTCCACCCTCCCCCACTACACATACACACCAGAAATCGTCAACCAGGGAACAGTTGGAAGCCGTTATTGTTGGTTTCTGCTAAGCTGCATCTATTAGATCTATTTTAAATAATTATTAGACAGGAAGTGTAATGTGTAAGAGTTTGTGATGTGTTAACAGAATGCCAACTCTTTTATATATGTATTGGAAGGATGTGAAGATGTGATGTAAAATTGACGCACCAGGGTGCAATGTGATGCTACCTGATATTCCATTTGTCCGATGAGGTAATCTCATCTCTTTGGACGGATCTGAGTCCTCCCTCTCTAAATAATATATACACTTAGAGAGTATGCTTAATTTTAATACAGGAATAAATTTGTTTTCTTTTTGAATGTTTTCCAAACAATAATTCATTAAAATACAAATGTTTTGAAAATCAGTTGTTGGATTTGTGGATTTGTGAAATTCGTGAGACGTGAGTCGAACCTATAAATATCTGAGAGTCGGAAGGAAAAAATGATATTTTCGCATTAAAAAAAAAAAAAAAAAAAAAAAAAAAAAAAAAAAAAACATGAAAATCAAGATATTTTCCTTAACTTCATAATGAAATTTTTTTTCATCATGCACAAGTTTACTAAGATCGATTAATGTCTGTTTGAAGACAATATATTCTGAGCATCCTCATTGGTTAGTTGAAAGTTGGAATGCAAGAGATCTTATTTGTTTACTTCCTCTCTTAGTCGTTGCAAATATGTTAGATCTATTTACCTCCTCTGCTAATGACGGCATTCTAAAATTCAAACAATTATAATGCAAAGAAGAATGTAAAAAGAACTTCAGCATAGATGTTAAAATATTCGTTGGAGCTGTTAAAATATTCGTTGGTTGTGTTGCTTCTCTAAATCCATTAATTAATTTATCCAACAATTTGTGGCAGAATATTAAAATATTTTATTGTTTCTCACATCTCTTGTGGTTGAAACAGGGTGTAATAATTTTAACAAACTATTAACAAAGAAATATGTGATACACATTCTAGGCAGACAACTACAATGTAATAAAACAATAGCAGACCTTGATCATTTTGCAAAGAAACATGAAGTAATCAACTATAATAATGATCCTACTGAAAAAAATATTAAAATTTATATTTTCACTCTTTCATTGTTGTAGACAGGTTTATTTTTTTCTTTAAGAAAGGTTATAATAAAAATTGAGATATATTTCTCTAGAGACTCCTTTACGTGTATGCAACAATATCAAAAGGCAATCCAGAAATCAATGAGTGATAGATAGTCCAGCTAAAGGATTGCCAGATTATATAGATTTAGATATCTTTAAATTTAGAATTTTTCAATATAAGAATCTATTTATTATTTACTGCAACCCGTAAGTATATAATATATATATATATATATATATATATATATATATATATATATATATATATATATATATATATATATATATATATATATATATATATATATATATATATATATATATATATATATATATATATATATATATATATATATATATATATATATATATATATATATATATATATACGTTGACTTCAGGAACAGCAAAATTTGTTCCAAATAATATTACCTCATTCCACGTTTTATGTAACCTTTCATTTATTATAAAATAATAGATGTTGTTATTATTAAAAGTTATTCTTTGAAAATAAAATGCAATCTTACTTGTGAAAATAATGATGACATTGTCATTAGAAGAGAAAATGTGGTTGCAAATCTATCATTGTAATCGTGCGTAGGTAAAAGGAGAGTAATTAAACCAATGGCTTCAAGAACAATACTTGGAAGAATTGTGTTGAAAATATAGGCTCCATAATTTCTAGCCAATTTTATACTCATTTGTATCTGTAAAATTTATATATTAGCTATTAACAATTAGATATTAACAAATTGAATAAAAAATTACGAAATCAAAGTTTTCCTTAAGTTAAATATTTTAAAAAGATAAACTATATAGCTAGAATTAACATGTTTATATCTATTAGTAAAAACGTAAACAGTAATTTCTTACTTCTCTAGTACTTTATGTTAATATCTATTAGTA
>SEYY01022638.1:52500-75000 GCA_009176605.1 Armadillidium nasatum | reverse complement strand
ATAATTTATATATATATATATATATATATATATATATATATATATATTATATATATATATATATATATATATTATATATATATATAGTATATATATATATATATATATATATATATATATATATATATATATATATATATATATATATATATATATATATATATATATATATATATATATATATATATATATAATATATATAATATATATATATTATATAATTTGGCAAGTTATGTATTTAATTTATGGATTAATGATTATGCATCAAAAGTGCTTAATTTTCTTTCTTTTATAATTTATATAGAGGAATATTGTTTTCTTATAATGTTGTATAAAAATTTAAATGGTTGAAAATTAAAAGGAATGTCTTTTTTTTTCTCTTTTGTCTATAACCTCAAATTGCATTAGATTAAAGCTCAATAAATTTTGTTCAAGATTTGATTGAATATATATAGAATTCTAAACTCTAACAGTTCTTTATTGGATAAATTATATTAATGATCAGATCAGATTCTTGTATTACCCTATATGAAATCTTGAACAAATATTAAGGAAGTTATATTCTAATATATAAACTACTTTAAAGTTTTTTAACACAGTAAGAAGGAATAAAATCTGTTTATCATTATGTATAAAAATAGACAAAATAAAACAAATAACAGTTTTATTATTTTAAAAAAAATCAAAAAAAAAAAAAAAAATCACCAACCTGACACTGAGTAACGCTCTCCTATATCTCTATAACATTTAAATAAAATCTATTTTTAAAAAAAAATCAAAATGGGTCACTTCTGTAGCCTCGAGAAGCCCTCATCCACCCTTACCCTTCCCCTTCATCCTTGGGAGCTGGTGCCTCCGGTGATGGGTCTGGTGCCACAAGACACGCTGCCGGCTTTCCTATGAACGGTCTATTTTTTTCATTAATTTCTGCAACTCACGTAAGCACTCCAATTTCCATTTTAATGAACATCACCTCTCCTTCTAGACTCACTCATATTCTGACCGAACTCAATGTTTGAGCGTTCTGATAGCAACCATTTTGTTTCCTCCTACTCTCTGTATCTTAATTTTTGTAAAGGCGGATTTGCGTATACGTGGCAACGATGTGTTTGTTCTCGTGTCTCTAATTAGTGTCTTCCGAATTTTCCACCTAGGGCTGGCTCTTTGCATCTATGACTAATCATTCTGTTATTTATCTCCATTCTACTCACTCTGAAATTATCAATTCTTCGACTATTTAACTTCAAAAAGAGCATTCCCACTTCTTCTCCTTTCTCTGAAATTATCATTTAGGTGATTTCAATGTTCACCACCTCCAATGGCTTTCTTCTAGTTCTCAAGATACAGGTGGTGAACTGCCTTAAATTTCGCTATCAAAACGACCTTGAGCAGTTGGTGCCTCCCTACCGTATCCCTGATCGTCTTGGAGATGAACCCAGCATTCTAGACCTTTTCCTAACTTCTAATCCTTCTCCTTGTACTGTTAAACTCTTTCCTCCTCTGGGCTCCTCCGATCACCTTCTTATCTCTGTATCCTCTTCTATCTCTTCAAGTCTTTCTCAGGAAAGAGCCCTTTCTTTTGAAAGGAAACGTTTGTGGCATTTCGGTGCCCCAAGCTGGTCGGACTTGCGGTCGTACTTCTTTGATTTCCAGTGGAATGATTATTGTTTCCGTGGGAGGGGTCCCTCGGAGTGTGCAGAATGCATTACCGAGGTGATTCTCTCTGGCATGGAGGCGTACATTCCATTTTCTTTTTCCTTCAACTAAACCTAACAAACCTTGGTTTAACTCTGCTTGTTCTGCCCTCAGGGATTACCATCGTCTTCAAACTCCAGAAATCCACGCTACTTATATTTCATCCCGGAATCGAGCAAAATCTATCCTTCGTAACACTAAAAACTCTTTTCTCAGTAGAAAATGCAATAATATTTCTGGTTCCTCTTCTTCACGTTCTTTCTGGCATTTTGGAAAAAATTTAAACTCTAACTTTGCTTCTTCCTCTTTCCCTCCTTTAATGTCTTCTGACGGCACAACTGTTGTTTTACCTTCTTCTAAAGCTGAACTCCGCTCAAACTTTTGCCTCTAATTCAACCTTAGACGATTCCGGAGCTATTTCTCCTCCTTCAACCCCTTCTAACTCAATTATGCCTAAAATTAAAATTTCTTCTAAAGATGTCATTTCTGCTCTCTCTGAGCTTAATACTAAGAAGGCGTATGGTCCCGATGGTATTCCTCCTGTGGTTCTCAAAACTTGTGCTTCCGAGCTTGCACCCTGCCTTGGTAAACTATTTCGTCTTTGTCTTTCTACTTCAACCTTCCCTTCTTGCTGGAACGTGCGCTCATTCAACCTGTGCCGAAGAAGGGGGACCCCTCTCAACCGTCCAACTACCGTCCTATTTCTTTGACCTCCGTTCTCTCTAAAGTTTTCGAATCTATCCTTAGCAGGAAGATTTGGAAGCATCTTAATTCTTCTAATCTTATCTCTGATCGCCAGTAAGGCTTTCGTAAGAAACGCTCTACAGGTGATCTTCTTTCCCTTCTCTCTGAATCTTGGTCCTCCGCTCTTCGGCATTTCAGTGAATCGTTTGCTGTCTTGCTGGACATATCGAAAGCCTTCGATAGAATCTGGCACAAAGCTTTGATTTCTAAACTTCCCTCTTTCGGTATCTATCCTTCTCTCTGTGATTTTCTCTCTAATTTCCTTTCCGGTCGTTCTATAGCAGCTGTTGTAGACGGCCACCGTTCTTCCTTTAAATCTATAAATAGTGGTGTTCCTCAGGGTTCTGTCCTATCCCCAACACTTTTTCTACTTTTCATTAATGACCTTCTCTCTATTACCTCATCACCTATCCACTCCTATGCTGATGACTCCACCCTTCATTTCTTCTTCCAGTTTGGAAAACGTCCCACCCAACAGCAGTTGATAGACTGTAGAAGCGTAGCCTTGTAGCATCTAACCTCTGATCTTTCACGTATTTCAAATTGGGGCAGAGAAAACATGATTGTTTTCAATGCCTCAAAAACTCAGTTCCTCCATCTCTCCTACTCAACACAATCTCCACACAACTATGATATCTTCTTCGAAAACACACAACTCAAACCTTCTTCTGTTCTTAATATTCTTGGCGTATCCTTTTCTCGTGATCTTTCTTGGAAAGATCACATTACTTCTCTTTCTAAACAAGCTTCTAAGAGGTTGGGTGTTCTGAGGCGCCTTCAGAATTATTTCACGCCACACCAGTTGCTTGCTCTGTATAGGGTGTTGTTCTCCCTGTATGGAGTATGCGTCGCACATCTGGGGTGGTTCCACTCATACAGCTCTCCTTGAGAAGGTGGAGTCTAGGGCTTTTCGTCTCATCAACTCTCCTGCTCTTACTAACTCTCTTCAATCTCTTTCTGCCCGTTGAATTGTTGCGTTACTCTCTCTTTACTATCGTTATTACAACGGACACTGCTCTTCTGAAATCTCTCGTCTCATACCTCCTCCATTGAGAAGAGCTCGTGCGACAAGCCTTTCTACACAGTCTCATCCTTTCTCTGTCCAACTCTTAGACCCCAGACTTAACCGCTATGCTCAATCTTAAATATACTTTACTGGTAAAGTCTGGAACACACTCCCTATATCTGTTTTCCCAACTTCCAATGACTTGCATACTTTCAAACGTCGTGTATCTGGACATGTTGGCCTTCTTCGATCATGATGAGATATTTCCCAACTCTGGTAGAATTTGGTAGGCCTCTTGGCCTTTGCCCACCGGAGGGGATATATATATATATATATATATATATATATATATATATATATATATATATATATATATATATATATATATATATATATATATATATATATATATATATATATATATATATATATATATCAGTGCTTGGGTTTTCTGCTGCCCCGGAGCAAAATCTTTTTACCACTACCCCTCTACCTTACCTTACGACATGAAGACTGATGTTTTAAAATGGTAGATCGTGGTTAATTGGATCTTACCATACTTACTCTATACGGTCAGAAAGTAACAAAAAAAATATTTCACTTCTAGATTTGATTATTCTTTATTTTTAACGCATTCATTTAATTAATTTTGAGTTTGTTAATTTTATTTTAAGAATCTTTAAATTTTATGTCATTATTTGTACGTCATTCGTAATAGATTGATTGCTAAAATGGACGCACTGGATCACTGTTTTAGTTTGACCATATATATATATATATATATATATATATATATATATATATATATATATATATATATATATATATATATATATATATATATATATATATATATATATATATATATATATATATATATATATATATATATATATATATATATATATATATATATATATATATATATATATATATATATATATATATATATATATATATATATATATATATATATATATATATATATATATATATATATATATATATATATATATATATATATATATATATATATATATATATATATATATATATATATATATATATATATATATATATATAATATAACGTATACTTATCATACTTGTTGAATGGTTTCCAAAACAAACTGAATTTTAGTTTTAGATATTCTTCACGGAATTTATCTACACGCACCATACATGGCAGCCACGAAATCAATAAAAATTCAAGGAAAAAAAATTAATATTATCTGTACTCGTTAAAAATAAATTAAAATCGATTTTCCGTTTGTTGTCACTACCTTTCCCCTAATCTGATGGTATATGTATGATTTAAAAAGCAGATTTCACCCCTTTTTACAATGAATTGGCTGAATTCGAAGGAAGTAGAATTCTTTAATTAAAATTGTATAAGAAATTTTATTTTTTTTATTTTTTTTTTTTTTTTTTTTTTTTTTTTTTATGGAAGTCTTATTTTCAGTCTTTGAGTCACTATACCAGGTGTTCTTACAAAATGCATTCATTTTAAATTCTTGTCCATACTTATGTTGACCCATTTTTTTCCTTTTTTGGAACACCCTGTATATTGTTAAATTATGTGTAATTAGATATGAACAGAAATTAAAGAAGCTATTATAGAGCTTGTTATCAAATTTCTAGAATTTCTTTTTATTATCCTTAGAAAAAGGGAAAAATATAACAATATATAAACATTTCTTTTTCTCTTTTATAAGAATTACCCAAGAATTATGCGCATATTTAGCAGAAAACTTTTTTAATTGCCATCACATACATAAAGAAATCTTCATATATGAAGATTAATAATTCTTATTTTTTACCATCACATACAGATAGAAATCTTCATATATGAAGATTTATAATTTTCTTTTTTACAGTTGCATACAGAGAGAAATCTTCATATATGAATATTTATAATTCTCTTTTTTACCATCACACAAAGAAAGAAATCTTCAAATATGAAGATTTATAATTCTCTATTTTTACCATCACATACAGATAGAAATCTTTCAGGTATGAAGATTTATAATTCTCTTTTTTAACAATCACATGTAGAAAGAAATCTTCATATATGAACATTTATAATCTCTTTTTTACATTGTAAAAGAGAAATCTTCATATATGAAGATTTAAAATTCTTCATTTTTACCATCACATACAGAAAGAAATCTTCATATATGAAGATTTCTCTGTATGTGATTTTTTACTTCATATATGAAATCTTCTTTTTTTCACATACAGAAAGAAATCTTCACATATGAAGATTTATAACTCTCTTTTTTTACCATCACTTACAGAAAGAAATCTTCATATATGAACATTTATAATTTTCTTTTTCTGAATAATAAGAAGAAAAACAAAGAAGAAATTTTTGCATACTCATATTCACTAAAAAGAGAAATCTTTTAATTCTAAGATTTCATTCGCCATGAAAATAAATTTACATTTTCACATAATTTTTCTCACTAAAAATATAAAAAATAAAAATAAAAAAATCTTTTCTAAAATGGGAATTGTTGTTATTGTTAGTATTGTCTGCATTATTACTATTGTCATCATTCTTGCTCTCATTATTATTATTATTATTATATTATTATTAATATCCCTATTATTATTATTATTATTATTATTATTATTATTATTATTATTATTATTATTATTATTATTATTATTATTATTATTATTATTATTATTATTATTTATTATTATTATTATTATTATTATTATTATTATTATTATATATTATTATTATTATTATTATTATTATTATTATTATTATTAGTGTCATTGTTGTTAGTATTAGTATTATTGCTATTATTAGTATTACTTTTGAGCTCATACCACGAATTCGTTCTCCAGAACCCTTTTAGTTTTGTATGAAAACCTTTTAAATATACGATGAAATGATTATTTGAATTTTGTTACAAAAAAATGAATAAAGATTAAATAAAAGTTCAAAGATTAACAATATTTCTGAAATTTTTTATCATAACTTGATATTTCTTGTTGGTATTAGATTTTTTATAATTATTATTATCATTGATATCTTTACTACTTTATGTGTTATTATTATTATTATTATTATTATTATTATTATTATTATTATTGTTTCCTATATTATATGTATCATATTTGTATTGTAATGGTTATTAAAATAAATTGAAGAACTTTATGGACTAATCTTTGGGGCTCAGTGGAAACTAATGTGCATCCCCTTAGAAGCCGCTTTTCAGAGAAATGTACAGTTAACAAATTATTATTGTTGTATTTAGTAGTAAAGGACATACTGTAATATTGTTAAACTGTAATTGTACTTTTCTGAATAAAATTTAGAAATTGAAATTGAAAATAATGTTTAAGGATGAGGCCAAAGAATTGGACAGTGAAAAAATAAAAATGTGTAAAATGTAATGTCGCACGAGTGGCTGTGATAAGTACGAAACTGTGTGAAGTTCTCTATAGCAATAAAGATGGGTTTGTCTCACGTGACTCAAAAGACGGAATGTCAAGGAAATCCCCCTGGAAGGAGCAGGGGAATTGGTTGAGGGAATCCTCTAAAAGGAGGTCGATGAGGTCCAGAACATCCAATTAGGTTTAAGAATCAGTTTGGAAATAAACTTGGAGTATAAGCCACGAAAAATAATCTCAGATAAGAAAAGCGGTAAATGCTTAAAATGAAGTCATGAAAGAGACCGAGAAAAATAGGGTGGTGGGATACGCCATTAGCCCCTAATGAGGGGAGAAGGGAAAACGTGTAAGTGGTTGAGCATACCTCTATCGCTGGCTACATCCATCCAAACACTCACCTCTTCACCAATCTCTTCCATTCATTCCTATCCTCTGTCAACCTCCCAATTCATCCCTCTATCCCTTAACAGCTCCTTGACATTACTCATCCAACTTCCTCTCGCTCTCTCCTATCTCTCACACCCTCCATTTCTGAAACAAATACCTTTTTAGTCATTCTCTCTTCATTCATCCTACAAACATGTCCAAACCATCTCAGCATACTTTGTTCAGCTCTCTCAACCATGCTTTTTCTCCATCCACACATTTCCTTTATTCTAACATTCCTGACTCTATCTCTTCTACCAACTTCACAAACCGCACTCAGACCTTTCATTTCGAAAGCTTCTATTTTTTTTTCTCTTCCTAGCGTTCAACTTCCATACTTCACTCCCATACATAACCACCGGTATACAACATCCCTCAAACATTCTCACCTTCACCTCCCTTGGTAACCTTCCACTATCCCAAATATCCCTCAAACCACCTAACTCCTTCTCCCCTTCTCTTATTCTATGACCAACTTCATCACCCATACTAACATCAGCATCTCCAAAAATCACAAAATGAAGTGACTAGCTCTAATTTCTTCTATAGTATATATATATATATATATATATATATATATATATATATATATATATATATATATATATATATATATATATATATATATATATATATATATATATATATATATATATATATATATATATATATATATAATATATATATATATATATATATATATATATATATATATATATATATATATATATATATATATATATATATATATATATATATATATATATATATATATATATATATATATATATATATTTTTTTTTTTTTTTTTTTTTTTTTTTTTTTATCACCATACCCCAGGTAGGACTTTCGTCCTGTCAGTAGGATCTTCCGAGGAAGATCCTTGGGTTTCTTGGGCCCACGGCGGATACCGCTGGCTGGGCCAGGCCTATCGCGGATGCCGGAGATTATTAGTTAACAGCTGGCTTTCTTCTTTTACTTTACCACTGAACCACTTTAATATATATATATATATATATATATATATATATATATATATATATATAATATATATATATATATATATATATATATATATATATATATATATATATATATATATATTATATATATATATATATATATATCACTAAAAATTAGCATTATCTCTTTTTAGATTCCTTTTATTTTAATTTCATGTTCTAGTATTATGTAAGATATCCTAAAGATTGCATGCAGCAGCAGTAGTATAAGGTAAAAACTTAGTTTTGATAAAGTTTTTTTCCTTTTTAATTTATTTATTTTATTTTTTTCCATTCAAAAGAGTTTTAACTTTCATTTTATAGTACGAATAAAAGATAAAATATATTTTTTTTCTTTTATTTAAAAAATAAAAATAGCATTTTTTAAATATAATATATATATATATATATATATATATATTATATATATATATATATATATATATATATATATATATATATATATATATATTATATATAATTTTTATTTTTTTTTTTTTTTTTTTTTAATAATTTTAATTTTGATTTTTTTTTTATTTTTTATTTATAATATTTAATTTTTTATTATATTAATTTAATTATATTTATTATATAATATATGTATAATATATATATATATATATATATATATATATATAATATATATATATATATATATATATATATAATATATATATATTATATATATATATATATATATTATATATAAGGTGAACTGTTGAATATAGGCGAAAAAGGCCAAGATATTTTTAAAAAAATGTTCCCCATAAATTAATATGTTGATCGATTGCTCACTTCTTAAACGCTTGTGAAACTTATAATGTTCGCGCTGTTATTAAAATATTACCACACTGAACTGGTCAAGTGAATCACTTGTATATTTTTACTTACCTACAGTTCGAAGCTTATCGTGATCATTTCAATTATCTGTATTTTAACAGCCTTGCAAACTGTCCTCTTTGATTCTAAATAGGATTGTATTTAGGAAATTGTATTTTAATCCTTTACATGTTAACATTTATTTATTTATTTTTAAATTATGCTTAAATCGTTATTTTATTTTAATTATGAATCATATATGTTTTCTTTAAGAAGCATAAATTATTTCGTCAGCAAGTTTCCAATAGTTTTTTTTTTTCCTTTATAAGTAACCTAAATAAAAATAGTATTACGTTTTTAATTTTTTCTCTCGTGAAATTACATCAAGTTTTATAAATATAAATCAATTGTTTTTCACCTAAACAGTTATCTCATGTATGCTACTTATTTTTTATTTTGTTTTTTTTTTCTCTCAACACCTAAAGTATACCTATTTTAATCAACTGGTATCTTTTTGAGGGACCTTTTATATTGTCAATAATAACGATATTTTCCCCATACCACACACTTTCCGTATGTATCTTATAAACTATATTTGGCTAAAGTTCGTCCCTGCCTAACCATCATTTAAGTTTTATATTTTTCGTACAATACGTTTTTAAAATTATTCACAAAACTTTATGATGATGTTTAATAGATCGAAATGAAAGGCATAGAAAGTAGGGTTCTTCACAGTTAATGGATCAAGCTTATCCCTGAGCCTAGAGATATGAAGTTCAGAAATAAATTGGAATAATATAAAATGGGAAAAATTTCGAAAAATTATAAATTTGACATTTTTTTTCTTTCTTTCTTTTTTTTACATTAGTTCTCGAAACATCAAATTTTTTAGTAAACTTTATTTCAATATAAGTTGCTGCTTTCAAATATTGCCTTATATTAAAATTTTATTTTAATTCTGACTGATACATATTCTCTCCCCCTTCTCTCTCTCTCTCTCTCTCTCCCTTTTAACTAAATAGTTTTTACAGTATTTTCAATAATATTGTCCCGCAGAAAGAGAGAAGAATAGTAAGAAAAGTCCGTAGACAACAGCACTTGCAATGAGTAGATATCTATTGGTTTTTCTAACTTCAAATGTCATATTAGATAAATTAAAGACTGTTATTCTTTCTGCCCGTTTAATTTTTTCCCAAGCGATTTTGACGGAGGTCATAATTTCTCCTGGATTCTGAAAATAAAAAAATAAAAAATTAGATTAAAATTTTCTGAAATTTTTTTCTTTCTTTATTTCTTTATTTGTATTTATATATTTATATAGCTATTTATTCATTTAATTACTTAAAGAATATATGGTGCCAAAATATAGACAACAATAGAATATTTTGCATAATTTGTATAGACGACAGAAGACGGATAAATGGTTTTTGAAAGTGTGTAATCTTAGAAAGTGGGGAAAAGAAGAAGGAAAAAAATGTCCAGATATAATAGAAGAGTATTATAAGAAATGAGGGAAAACAGAAGAAAAAGTGTAAAGACATAACAGTGGAATATTATAAAAAAAAAAAGAAAAAAAGGAAAACAAGAAAAAAAAAAAAAAAAAAAAAAAAAAAAAAAAAAAAAAAAAAAAAAAAAAAAAAAAAAAAAAAAAAAAAAAAAAAAAAAAAAAAAAAAAAAAAATATATATAATATATATATATATATATATATATATATATATATATATATATAAATATATATATATATATATATATATAATATATTATATATATATATATATATATATATATATATATATATATATATATATATATATATATATATATATATATATATATATATATATATATATATATATATATATATATATATATATATATATATATATATATATATATATATATATATATATATATATATATATATATATATATATATATATATTATATATATATAATATATATATATATATATATATATATATATATATATATATATATATATATATATATATAATATATATATATATATATATATATATATATATATATATATATATATATATATATATATATAATATATATATATATATATATATATATATATATATATATATATATATATATATATATATATATATATATATATATGACAGTTTTTGAAAAGCAAAATATGCAATACCTTTTCGCTTTGATCTTCTCCTTTAGTTATGTATCCTTTTATCAGTCTCCCATTATCTAATCTCCTGTCATTTTCGTTTCTAGTTTCAGCGTCATCGAGACGCAGAATTATTGTATGGTCCACAAATATTTGCATTAAAGATAACACGTGAGCAAACATCCAAATATCTATTAATTTGGGTTCAGCAGATTCAGGTAATGAATTACTATCTGTGTAAAAGGATATATATATATATATATATATATATATATATATATATATATATATATATATATATATATATATATATATATATATATATATATATATATATATATATATATATATATATATATATATATATATATATATATATATATATATATATATATATATATATATATATATATATATATATATATATATATATATATATATATATATATATATTAATATATATATATATAATATATATATATATATATATATATATATATATATATATATATATATATATATATATATATATATATATATATATATATATATATATATATATATATATATATATATATATATATATATATATATATATATATATATATATATATATATATATATATATATATATATATATATATATATATATATATATATATATATATATATATAAGCTCATAAATAACGGATATTGTTTTAAAAAAGGAGAAAAACACTAGGAAATTGCTTACTAAGATTTGCACGTAGGATCAAACTAGGGACTCTATTGTTTGAGTCATAATAGAGACCAAGAACTAATAATAATAGTCAGACTTTAAAATAGTCAATTCTTATGAGTGTTAATGTGCAAAAACAGGAATCTGATAGTTTTAAAACTATCACCTAGCTCGTAATTTCATGAAAAACAGGAATTTTTCATTATGAATTAGTGAAAAATTCCATTTCCCTCAAAGAAATTTCGAGTTTAAAAATATTTGTGTTGGCAACCCTGACTGAGCTTTTTTGTGTATTTATAGGCTAAAAACGAATCTAACTTTAAAAATTAGCATTTACCTCTTATTTTTTAAGAAAGACATGTTTTCATTATGAACTATAATATTTCCTTATTAAGAGTTACATATTAATAAGAAATGATAATCTTACTTGTGAAAATAAAGTTGCGATGACGATTAGACAAGACATTGTAGTTGTTACTCGATCGTTGTAATCATGTGGAGGTAGAAAATGAGACAGTATACCAATTAGAACAATAATGATGCATGGAAATATCGTATTGAAAATAAAGGCTCCATAGTTTCTTGCAAATTTTATACTAATTTGTATCTGTAAAATTATAGATATAAAATATAAGCAATTTAAAAATAATATATAATAATATTAAAAAAAATATAATAAAATAATAAAATAATATAAAAAAATATAAGCAATTTAAATTGTTAGGAAATTACAACAAAATAAGAAAAAATATATTTTCTAGAATGACTAAAAATATTTTAATTTCATGAACTTGGTAAATTTACAAACACTTTTTTTTTTAATACCTATTATTATTGGTATCTAAAACTATCAATTTCTTACCTCTTTGTCATCTATGAAGGTGTATTCAAAACCGAATATTTCGTAAAGCGCGTGAAACACTCCAGTTCCCATAGATATATTGGACGTCCTTTTTTCCCATTTAATGTCAGATAAAATATCATTTACAAGTTCTACAGAGAAAGAACAAGCCTGAAATAATGCCAAAAATTTTTTATATTAAATAATATAAATAGATATTACTCTTATCTTTTATGTTTAAGTCTCATTATTAGAAATAAGAATGACTGATTACATACTTGTTCATCAAATGGAAAGTAAAAAAGATCCATTTCACAAACGATAGTCACAGGGACAGAAGTTTCACTTATTAAAAGAACTTGGTTTCCTTCATAAAACATTGCTGAAAAAAAAATATTTTTATTAATGTATTATATGTATTTTTATTAATGTATAATACATTTGATAGAAAAAGTTAATACAGTATAATCAGGGTTATTAATTCTTGATTTTTACCTCTATAACTGTTAATTACTTTCAAGGTTCCCTTTTCAAGCATCTTTGCCTTAACATTTCCTGGATTGTCTTTGAATGATAATTTAGATTCGTCATCATGTACGGCTCCGTTTACTACCAACTCTGGCTGCCAATACTGATCTGCAATGTCGTTGCGTACGCTGATACTCTCATTACGATTTAGGAATTTAAATTCGAGTCTGTCGTCTTGCCATGTTAAAACACATTTTATTAAAAAATTTAGAGTGCTATCGTCTTTGTTTATATCTAGTACACTAAGCAATTCAAACTGGATGGTTATATTAGTAGTATAATTTGAGAGAGAAGAGGGAGGAAGCCTTTTATCGTAAAACGTTCTTGGTGGAATTCCAATTTCACAAAGCGAAACAGCTTCGTCAGAGTAGTCATCACAGTCTCTTTGAAATTGACACACATCTTCAAAGTCAATGCACAAACCATTGGAACATGTGAAGTTTTCGAAAGAACATCCAGAAAAGGTCATTCTCTTTCTCATTTTCACTGCTGTCTGGTTTGTACCATTTATATCTTCCTAATAATTGATCACTGTCTCTACTTTCTGATATATAATATTCAAAATCGGAGGTAACATCTTTTAAAATGAATTGCCCATTTTTCATAAACAGTCTATAAACATCTTCAGACTCGAAAACACCGATTTTATACGGAACTGGATGAAAAATTACGTCATCATCATCATTAAATCCAATCAATCTATATTGTACCTCCTTATCAACAACGCAAAAATAATTTATCCTTGGATTATTACATTGCTCATTTGATATTTCTATATTGAGTGGTCTCATTGTAAAGGTACCAATTGAGCAGGAAGAACCGTTTATAGAATTTAGCCAAAACGAACCAAAAGACATGCCTGAACGAGATAAAAATTTTGACATTAGTTTAGTTACTATTTCTTTGCCATGAACACTAAAACTGGGTAATGATCCCATTCTAACTTTACAGACTCTTGCGGCTCCATGGTAAGTATTCTTTTCGGAAATATAAAGTAAGATATACTGGATATATTCTTCTAATAATTCTTCTTTCGGTATATCAGTAATTTCAACATTTGAATTTTCATCTGTTGATAAATTGGCTAATAAATCAACACCTATAGATTCATAATTTGCCAAAGAAACATTTTTTACTTCTTCAGCAGATAATTCTCTCCAAAACATTTGGGCATCTGCAACTAATCCCGATAGTGGATTAGTTATCTGAGCATCCCATCCTATCGTGAAATAAATACTCTCTTGATTTGTAACAAAAATCTTATCCAAACTGCAATCGTGAGTGGAATTTAAAACCCCATCGATAAATACATTGACATTTTCTGCTTCTGTAAAACAATAATGGTTCCATTCTCGAATTTGTGGTTTTATTTCCAAGAAGAGCAAACATTTAGGCAGCTTTACAATAAAATGTCCTTCTTGAACTGGAATTAAATTTTAAAAAATGCAAAGTTATATTAGGAAAAAATTTAATTTAATTAAATTTAATATAAGAATAGATTTATACTGAATGAAAGATTAACTTGAATTAAATATTAAATCTTAAACCAGCTTTAAACAACTAAATTTTCGCTATACTAAATTTTTTAAC
The DNA here is from genome assembly GCA_009176605.1 of Armadillidium nasatum. NCBI lineage: Eukaryota > Metazoa > Arthropoda > Malacostraca > Isopoda > Armadillidiidae > Armadillidium > Armadillidium nasatum. The sequence goes on along the minus strand of SEYY01022638.1, from coordinate 60,067 downwards.
CTCATATTACTTTTAATTAGTGTTGACATATAATTTAATTCTAAATTATCTACGATGAAAATATAAAAAAAAGTTAATTATTTTCTAAAAATATTTATTAATTTAAAATCTACATAATGTTTCAGATATGATAACCTCTTAAAGTGAAATTATATATCAATTATTTCACACATAATAAACATAATAAATAATAAAAAGATAATAAGTAGAACAAGCAAATTTATTTAATAAATGACGTCATAAAACTTTTTTTTTTAAATTATTTTTTTATTTTATTTTTTATATTTTATTATATTAAAAAAAATTCTTTTTTTATATTTTAAAAATTATAAAAGTTAGAAGAATCAAAAGAACGTAAATTTATTTAATAAATAACTTCATTAAACTTTTAAAAAAAAAAAAAAAATTTATTTTTAATTTTTTATATCTTATTATATTAATTTTTTTTATTTTTTTTTTTTTATATTTTAAAAAAAATAAAAGTTAGAAGAGTCAAAAGAACGTAAATGTTTTAAACTTACGAGAAAAGGACATTGCAGAAACCTCAGAAGGAGAAGGACTAAAACTGAAAATGTTGTTGCTGTGAAGGTATCGATAAGGCTGAAGCCAAAAACAAACACTTATTTCAGTTCCTTCATAATTTTCGGGATAGACTATTTTTTTTCCTACTGGTTTCCCAGTATTCAAGAAACCATCTTCCAACAGTGTTGCCAATCGGACAGATTTTGCCACTATATATATATATATATATATATATATATATATATATATATATATATATATATATATATATATATATATATATATATATATATATATATATATATATATATATATATATATATATATATATATATATATATATATATATATATATATATATATATATATATATATATATATATATATATATATATATATATATATATATATATATATATATATATATATATATATATATATATATATATATATATATATATATATATATATATATATATATATATATATATATATATATATATATATATATATATATATATATATATATATATATATATTACCACAAAATTTAAAAAACTAAAATACATGTCAAAATATACAAATTACTATTAGTTATTTTTCGTTATGCGACTTATATATTTACAGTACATATATATAGACGACTTCTTGTGGGTCTTATTTCACCAATTTACCCAACATTCGTTTTCTTTGTTCTGCTATTGACTTTGATGAGCACTTCTCTTCCTCCAAAACTGTGTTTTGAGCACCACCCCTCTTCCTCCAAAATTCAAGTGTTCGAGCTCTAAGTCAGCAAAGTCTAATATGTTCCCTCTTATTACTTCTATTCTCAATTTTTCAGCCAAAGGCCGAAGTTGTTCCGTATTTACGGAAAGGACTTTTCTGCTCTAGTGTCTCTAATTTGTTGTCTTCTGAACTTTTTATTTTATAGCTTTTACCCTCTTGACTGATTCGAAATAAATTCATCTATTATATTTATATATGTAGTACAGTACCTCCCTAATTGTGTTCCTGATCGTCTAGACATAGTTTCTAATCTTTGGGGATTGTGCTGCATATACCGTTTCTAATCTTTCGGATCGTGCAGCGTATACCATTTCTAATCTTGAGGATCGTGGCGAATATACAGGAGATCGCAGTGCGTGACCAAAAATAAATAACTTAATGTACACAAAAAAAAACTTTATATCCGTTGTTTACATTAAAATGTAAACAGAGATTAAACAGCACGGAATTTGTTCTTTTTAAGAAAATTGAACTACAACTATTTTCTTTTGAAAAAAAAAATTATTTTCGTGAATATTTTAAATTTATTAATCAACCATACAATTAATATCTCAATCTGAACTTATTAATTTGACATCTTCCTGGTATAACATTATTAATCAGCCGTACTATAAATTTCCCAATATGTATTTTTAAATTTGACACTTGCCAGGCACAGAAGATAATTAGTGGGTCACGAGATTATTTACTTTATATTTTGGCTTTAGGAAGTGTCGCGTGACCTTAAAAGGTTAAGAAACGGTGGTCAAAGAGGATACCAGAGCTTTGGTTAACTTCCTCTCCGCATCTTTTACTATTATCCTCAGATCTTCCACAGAAACGATTCCCGTCTTCACTAGGAAATACCACTGACTCTTTGATGCTTAGCTGATTGGCCCAGTGGTCGCATTTGTTTTATTTCCTTTTGAATGATTTTTGTTTCGTAGGAGGGGTCTCACTGTGTGCCTTACAATTAACAGAAGTGAAGTTCTTTGGCATGATAGCGACATAAAATTTCTTTTCTTCAAAGGAAATTCCCAAACCATAGTTTGGGTTAAATTTATTTGTTATTTTTCTGTTCGTCACAGAATCGCTACCTTCAAGAATACCTATAGTCTTCAAACTCGAGAATCTCTAGCTATTTTTATTTCATCCCGAAATTATGCAAAATCTATTCTCTGTGATGCCAAAAAAAGTAAATAAATAAATAAATAAATAAAACTATTTTGTCCGTTAAAAATGCAATATCTTTCTTAAATTTCTTATTGCATTTTGCCAGAAAAGTTAACTTTAGCTTTTCTTCTTCCTCTTTCCACCTTCTAGTTTCTTCCGATTGAAAAACTGCAGTTTTACATTTTACTAAAGCTTAATAAATCTTTGCTCGTACATTTACCTCTATTTACAATTCAGATGGTTATGGTGCAATTCCTGCTCTTCCCTTCCTCCAGCTCATACAAGAATAATAGAGTTATTTCTTATAAAAATGTCATCTCTACCCTATCTGAGCATTGCACAAAAAAGTTGTATGGTTCTCATGGTATACCTAATGTGGGTCTCAAAACTTTATTACTGAGCTTGGACCCTGCCTTGGAAAACTATTCAGTCTTTGCTTATCAAACCTTTCATTTCTGTTGAAAGAGTCATTCAATCAGTGCTGAAAAAAAGAATGCTGCTCTTAAATTTTTAACTATCCTCTTCGCTTTAGCTACTGTTGTTACTAAAATTTTCAGATCCAAAACAGGGTGTTTAGGAAAAATCTTAAGTATTTAATCTTATCTCATTTACATCCTTGCAGTAATCCCAAGCTGACCAAAAGATGTAATGAATGACTAGGGTGGTAGTAAGCACAATTTAGCTCAAATTCAAAAAATAATTATATTAAAAACAAATAAAAATTGTCAGTTATTAAAATTGGCAAATGCTTCCAACATTAAATGAATATATTTTTTAAAAAAATACATTCACTTTCACTGGGGAAGAAGTTCAGTTTTTTTTTTTCGATATAATATTTTCTTCCTTTAATTGAAATGCAAATAGGTATTTGTTTTATAAAATTGAAAGTCTCTCGGGTACTCATCTTCATTTCAAAGGTCCCAAGAATCTGACTAACAACCCTAAGAGCTTCACATCTGTGCTCCGACTTCTCGTGTTAATTTAGCCAATTTGGTCTAACATGAGAACAATTCTGGCTATATTGCCAACGTATATAATAGTATATTTTAGTATAATAATTTATATACTTTACTAATAATACTTTTTAGTCAAAATTTAGTTAAATGCACACACACAAACATACATACTCACACACACATGTATATATATATATATATATATATATATATATATATATATATATATATATATATATATATATATATATATATATATATATATATATATATATATATATATATATATATATATATATATATATATATATATATATATATAATTTTGTTTGGTACTATATAATCATTTCATTTTTTTAGTAATTTCTAGTGAATTATTATGTGCGTTTAGCTACCTTATTACAATTATCTTATCACTGAGTATTGACATTAATTTTGCATATGCCTTTTTCATTATCATACTTAACAGATTATCGTTGTTTGTTTCATGAAAATTTTATTTTGTAAAAATATTTTTTTGGTGTATTTTTACGAACTAATGTCATTTCATACTCCTCACACATATGCATAAACATACATGAATACATATACACATCACACACTCTTTCATTCATATATATATATATATATATATATATATATATATATATATATATATATATATATATATATATATATATATATATATATATATATATATATATATATATATATATATATATATATATATATATATATATATATATATATATATATAAAAAAAAAAAAAAAAAAAAAAGTTTTTTAAAAAATTAATTTTTTTACCTTTTCCTTGTAAGCTAACTTGCAAGTGGAAAAATTATAAAATAAACAAACACATCCTCTCAACGAGTAACTGTTGCTGCTTTGGATTTTGCTAATATTTGTTATAAAGAAAACTGGATTGATGGAGTATGGAAGTAGCACATGTGGGTAACAATGTTATACGTAGCGTACATACTGAGATTGAAAGTCAGGAAAAATCATGCCCACCTAATGTACAAAAAATTAAAAATTTAACCTTTATAATTTTGTCGGATTAGGTGCCTATTATGCCCAAGAAGGAGCATTTTGTTTGAAAACATCGAAGAACCTATTTACAATGAAAACTTATTTATATAATAATAATAATAATAATAATAATAATAATAATAATAATAATAATAATAATAATAATAATAATAATAATAATAATAATAATAATAATAATAATAATAATAATAATAATAATAATAATAATAATAATATTTATTAGTATTATTATTATTGTTATTAAATATAAGTATAATAATAATACATATAAAAACATTCTAAACTGTGAAGAACAAAAATTAAAATATGTATACTTTTCTTAAAATTTCTTTCAAAATGTTTCTTGCACTATAAATTAAGATTTCTACCGTCGGTTGCATTTCATTTGCAACCATATCGTACTAATAGAAACGCTCGAGCGGCAAGTGCGCACACACAGTTCTCTCATCCGTTAAATTAAAGAATGCGCTTGCAAAATTTTTGCAACTGCACAGTATTTTCTTCGTTTGGAATAACTAATCAAAATTGTATGACTTTTTTTTTTTTTTTTTTTTTTTTTACATTAAATAACGCTTCCTTGGAGTGTTATTATAATAAGATGCCATTTATATTTATTCCTATTAAAAAAAATAAGAAATAAAAAAATAATAAATAACAGCTGCACACTAGCCAGTTGCATATAGTGGTGGTGGCACAAACCTGCAACCACGTCACGAGCCGCCCTTGATATATATATATATATATATATATATATATATATATATATATATATATATATATATATATATATATATATATATATATATATATATATATATATATATATATATATATATATATATATATATATATATATCGATGGATGTTACCCTGAGACCTCACCCCGGCGTTCCAGGGTCAACCATATCGTCCTGCAACGACTTGTACGTGCTAGTGTGACTAGTGTTAAGCAGATTAACTTTAAAATAATCAATAATAAGTATTGAGAAGGTTATGTTACGTTTGTTCGTTTAGGTTATGTTAGGTTAGTTGTCTTTCGAAATACCCACTCGTGAGTTAATATAATTTAAAATCCAAAGAGCCTCTCACATTTTTTAAAATCCTATATAAATTCTTCCTTCGGTGAGTTTTAAAACCTGTCATCGACCTTCTTGAACCTGTTCAACACTATAAAAACATCTTCCTTAAAGTCTTTTCTACATTCGTGGAAATGAAAACTATGTCATGAAGAAGATCGGGTGAAGAGTACAGATAGGTTTGACACAGTTACGATATAAAGATTTAGCCAAAATACGTTGTTGGCGCTAAAGGCTATGTTGGAAGGGAAATTATGGTGATGTATAAGTGAATCATCTTTCATTCCTCTTTTTTTCGAATATTTTAGCAGCCTTGTTTCACAGCACAAGGCCTTGTACACAATTTCTTCAACATAAAAACAGAAAAAATGGATATTATCTTCATGCTGGAGCGAATTTCACATGCTATTGTTTTTGCTCTATGGGAATTCGCTGTTTTCCATTGGTTCAGGTTTCATTCAGGGTCATCTGGGGTCAGAATTATTTTCGAATTTTAGTTCCAGATTACTACAAATGTCTGCATGTCTAAATTTTTATCTTTCGGGAGAAGAATGGGCACAAATTTGTTTGTTATTATTTATATATTTTTATCATTTGCTAAAATTCGTTAACACAAACTCCTGAAAACCATTCTTTGTTGACTGATTTTCTCAATTCTTCAATAACGATCTTGCCGAACTGCTCGAACGAACCTTTTTTCGACATTTCGACATTTTCGTCACTTCTACTGATGGTGTCAAATGATATTTCATTCATTCAGTATCAAAAAAAAAAAAATAAAAAATAAAAAATAAATCTTTTTGAAAAACGAAATTGTGCAAAAGTTTTGAAAACAAAAATTTATTCTTAATTAAAAAAATCAATTCAATATATTTATTTTTTACTTAAATTTTCCTCGACAAATATTTTACTCTATTTTAGTAAAAATACACAAGTGTGCACATAAGCACATACACACATATACACACTGTACTGGGTTACTTACAAGGAAGAAAGGGGGAGGAAAAAATGAAGATCCATAAAACAGGAGAATGTGTGAGTGGCTTCATAGTTGAAATGACTTAAGACTTTTCCAGAATCTTCAGGAATTTTCCATTACGGTACGTAATATAATATTTGTTCTTCTGTAAGTATATATATATATATATATATATATATATATATATATATATATATATATATATATATATATATATATATATATATATATATATATATATATATATATATATATATATATATATATATATATGGATAGATTCTGATTCCAATTTTACAGAAATATGAAAAAACGTCCGTTCCTTTCCCAACCACATTGCAATTAATTTTATTTATCATAATTGGCGGAAAGAGTGTGTTAACCTCAAAACCTTGTGACAGTGTCTTTTTATTCTTTCCTCGTTTTCATAGTATGAACTCTAAAAACATTCAAATATAATTTTTACTTATTAAGTTTAAAAACGTAAAATAATATGCTTAGTTCATTTCTTAATTATATATCACTTTTTTTGCGTATTTGATAAACCAAGTTCAAAGTAAACTAATTTTAGTCATTCCCGTTTTAATAGTTTATTATCTACTGTTTTGAAATAATCAGATAAAAATTAAAAAAATTTCTATATAAAAGTATGGTATATGAACCGTTTTTTTATTTCACACACCGTCTAATTATATCAGGTTTGAACACTGCACGAATTATGGGGTGCATTTTATATAGGGAATGGTTAGTTCATACTTGTAGGTATGAAAGCTGCTCTTTTTTACTAATACAGGAAAAATACCGATGAAAAAATTTACCTGTTTTGAAATTGTAATACCGAACCAATATCACACACTCAAACACACATTTATGATATCTTCTCTATATTATACGAAAAATTTAAGTAATCTTCTTTAAAATACTTGTTTAAGTAAAATTTTAACACTTTTATAATATTTTTATTTATATTGTTGAATCTGAATAACTCCTTACGGAGACTAATTTTAAAGTTCACTTAAATTTTCAAGTAAATAAATGGAATTAAT
>SEYY01022638.1:42500-47500 GCA_009176605.1 Armadillidium nasatum | reverse complement strand
GAGAAGAGAAACTTTTCTAGGTACTGTATACCATAGTATATACCTAGGATTCCCAAGAGGAATCGAACCGACGCCCTCAAGCACATGAGTCAATCACCCTACCGTTTGAACTAAGGTAGACGACAGTTAAAAGTTGCTTATCTTATCTAAGACTTTTTTTCCTAGATTGTTCACTTTATAATAATCTATTTTATCTTTAAGTTATTAGGTTTCTTACTTCTTATTTGTAGCTTTATCCAATTCTTGCTTGTTCAATTTGTCTTGTGACTCATTTCATTTATAACCTTTTTTTTTTTTTTTTTTTAGATTTAATGTAAAATCTGAATTTTCTGAAGGAGTTGTTAAATAAATGTGTAATATCTTTATACACCCATTAAGATTTACACTTCTTCTTATAGATTCGCTTCAATTCAACGTCTAAACTTTTCGTTTTCACTCCTCATACTAAATTTTTTTTTAAGTAGGATGTTTTTAATTAATGTTGTCAGTATACAATCGAATTTTTTTTTTTTTTACCACAAGGAACTTTCAAAATCAATTTTCTATTTTATTTTTATTATATATTATATATATATATATATATATATATATATATATATATATATATATATATATATATATATATATATATATATATATATATATATATATATATAGTGTGTGTGTGTGTGTGTGTGTGTGTGTGCGTGCGTGCGTGTGTGTGCATGTGTGTCGTGTGTTTGCGTGTGAAAGGTATTAACTGTTATTTCTTTTATTTTACAGTTCAATTTGTTTTTTATGTTTTTTATTTTTAATTGTTAAAAAAAATTTTTGTTTTTTGTTTTTTGTTTTAAAAGGATTAGTTTACTAAACTACGTATTGCGTGTTACATTTTCCATAAATAAAGTTCAATATCCAATCACATAAATTTGATTCATATGATTAATTTAACTTTTAGCTTATTGGTTTACAAAATATTTCAAGCATATTGAAAAATTTACATTTAGAAATTAAATAATTAAATGAGAACCATTATGACAAAATTAAATGGATACAATCACTTAACTAACCACTTCTTTCTGTTTGAGATTAACTAATTCTTATTGCATTTTTTTTATTTATTAGAACTCCAAGACTAGGGTTGCACTAGTCTCTCTGTTAAAGAATGTGTTTTAATCTTTTAAGAAGGTAGGCTGAGATTATATGAGAGTATCACTCAGTCTCTAAAGAACAAGGAACAGACCAGAAAAGGGTTAGAACCACTAAGATCCAAGCTTAACTTCCATCAGATGATTCGCTAGAAGGGTCTTTGATAATTCCAAATTCATCAGACCAACAAAAGACAGAAAAAAGTATGACCTAAACAATCGTAGGGGTACAGATAGAATGCCTTATACGGTGGAGTAAAAATGGAAATATTTTGGTGTGTTACATACAACAGACATAAATCGTTCGCTAAAGCAAGAGAACGAGGAATATGCTCAGGATATAAAAAATTAACATAAGAATAAAAAAATATGATCGAATAAATTTAAAAGAAAATTTAAAAAGAAGATTTAATCTTATTGTACTGTAGTGTAATTCCAACAGATATAACAGCCACCCACATTAGACCAGACATTGTTGTGAAAGATAAGAGGAAGGAGAAATGCTATATTGTAGAAGTTGGAGATCCATTTGAGAGTAATTTGGTGGTATACGAAAGAGAAAAGAAAATAATTTTTCAAAGACCCTGGCATAAAAGCAGAAGAATGTGGGAAATCAGTAATGCTATAGTAATGCAACTTTGGAAGTAGTAAAAATAAAGTCTAGATCATCTTAAAAAATCGGTTTAACACCTTGGAGAAAAAAGGTTGATGGTAATTAGGAAAAGTTTCTCAATATTGGGACGTGTTCAAATGTATATAGATGAAGAATATGACGGGCTTTCTGTAAAGGTTTGACCTTGTGTACTTCTAATAATATACCCTAATAAGGGGAAGGAAGAAAAGTAATTAAATATTATATTATTTATTCTTTTTATCTATTAGAACGCCAAGACTAGGGTTTGCACAAATCCTGTTGCAGAATGAATTGTATTAATCTTTTAAATAGTTCTAATAGTAATGAAGCCATGAAACAGGTCCATTTAAAATCAGAATGGGTTTGAATTATTGAAAACATTGAAGGGAAGTTTTAGGGCTTTGCCGGAGTCCGCTTATCTTTATATATAGATTACTCCATTTTAGTTTATTACTTCAAAGGAATGTAATACATACTGTACGAATGAATGAATTTTTTCTTCTTTCCTTAGTCTTATTGATTTTTCATTTATAAAGTCTGATTTTGCCAGCGATATGTCATATATATATATATATATATATATATATAATATATATATATATATATATATATATATATATATATATATATATATATATATATATATATATATATATATATATATATATATATATATATATATATATATATATATATATATATATATATATATATATATATATATATATATATATATATATATATATATATATATATATATATATATATATATATATATATATATATATATATATATTATATATATATATATTATTATATATATATTATTATATATATATATATTATATATTATATATATATTATTATTATATATATTATATATATATATATATATATATATATATATATATATATATATATATATATATATATATATATATATATATATATATATATATATATATATATATATATATATATATTTAATGTTGGGTTTATTTTTACTTCAGGTTAATCACTTATCAGTAACTTCAATGAATGTTTCTAGTTGTATATTAATTGAACTATTTTTTTAGTTATTTAATTATTTTAACTTTTTTTCACGAATAAATTCAGTTTCTAAATTAAGTGAAGTATATCTAGATATTTCTAGATTTGACATGAAAGTTTTCTTTTATAAAAGAAATTGATGAAAGGTCATTGGAATATTTTAGCACATTATCTTTATCCTGAAAATTAAATTACCTTTTTTTTTTTTTTTTTTTTTTTTTTTTTTTTTTTACCGAAAGGAAAATTGCAAAACTATTTAAATAAATAAACTTGTAATTAAAAGTAAAAAATGCTTCTAAAAATGTGTATGCGTTCAACTTTGATTATTATTATTATTATTATTATTATTATTATTATTATTATTATTATTATTATTATTATTATTATTATTATTATTATTATTATTATTATTATTATTATTATTATTATTATTATATTATTATCATTATATTTTATTATTATTATTATTATTATTATATTAATTGCATTATTATTTTTATCGCTATTATCGTAATTATTATTATTATTATTTATTAGCAATATTATTATTATCATTATTATTAGCAGTAGTATTGTTATTATTGTTATTAATATTAATTTTTATTATTATTATTTAATTATTCTTATTACCATTATTATTATTATTATTATTCATTATTATTATTATTATTATTATTATTATTATTATTATTATTATTATTATTATTATTATTATTATTATTATTTATTATTATTTTTATTTCATTATTATTATTATCATTTTTATTATTATAATTATTATTATTATTATTTTTATTTAAAAAATCAAGTTCCTTCCTAAATTTTAAATATTTACTTTTACTTTATAAATACTCTTTGTTTTATTCTAGATAATAATTTACAGGAGAGATAAAGTGTATACATATATTTATGTCTTGGCGCGTTTAATCCTATAACCCTGTATATATCCCCTCCTTGAAAAGGGCTCTGCCCGTGAGTGGTGGTAAAAAAAAAAAAAAAAAAAAAAAAAAAAAAAAAAAAAAAAAAAAAAAAAAGTCTTCAGAGGACAAATTTGGAAAGATAACAGTTTTGAATTACAAAAATGTTAAGTTGAATTTAAGAAATTTAATAAAAAGAATGTATTATTATTAGATTAGGTTTAAACTAGAAAATTTAAATTTTGCAAATGTCAGGTTTGCAGTTTTTAATTTTAATTTTTAAAATTTTTTTGGACGACATGAGGAATAAAGAATTTTGAGTCTGGTAATTAAATTCTGATGGATTATTTTGTCGTGTTCTGTATGGAAATTTTTATATACCTTACTATTTTTAAAGCAATGTGATAAGCTTTATTCGATATTCTTTTGTCCGTGTATCCTACCTACGTCTGACTACAAACTCTTGGCAATTAAATTGGTAACCAGCGTGAAGACTATCAATGTGGTTTCTTTTCTTGAAAATAGGAAGAGTTATTTTGATATAATATGGGAAGGATCCACTGCTAAAAAAAATAAATTTCATCCGATTCTCCTAAAAATTTCAGTATAGATATCTTTTCTCCCGACGAAAACAAACCATTTAATAACGTTTTTACGAGGGAACAACAGTTTAAAATTTTTTTTTAAAATTTAAGATATGTTTAAATTTACGGAGGAGCCAAATCAAATTTCATTATGGTCTGAAATTTGGTGTTTATATTTCAAAATCCATTGGCTACAAAAGATTCTAAGAGAGTTTTCTTCTCTGTTTTTACAGAAAAAATGCTATATTATCTTTCTTGAAATTTTTTTTCCCAATTTTGGAAAATTCAGCTTCCAGACAAAAAAAAAAAATTATTTATTTTTACAAAAATTGTTATACATTAAAAGACTTTAATTTTTGGTGGGCGTATAGAGGAGGGACAGTGCTGCATCTTTAAAACCTTTTTTCAATGCTATTTGTTCTTTTCGAAATGTAACCTCTCAAAAATGAACAATTTTCGAAGAAATTTCAAAATTTCCAAAGTTTGAGAGGTTTTAAAAATGAATTAAATAAAAGTTGTAGCTCTGTTTCTCCTTTAAATACCTGCCAAAAATAAAAAATAAAAACTTTTAATGTGTAGTTTTTCTAAAAACATTAATTTCTCCAGAAGGGTATATTTTTCCCATTCTTTTTTTTTTTTTTTTTTTTAAATTCAAACTACTATAACTTCTTTTTTAAAGCAGATATCA
>SEYY01022638.1:30000-35000 GCA_009176605.1 Armadillidium nasatum | reverse complement strand
ATCCTTCCAAGAAAGATCACTAGAAAAAGAAACACCAAGAATATTGAGGACAGATTAAGGTTAGAGTCGAGTGTTTTCGAAGAAGATGTCATAGTTGTGAGGAAGTTGTGTCGAGTAGAAAATTGGAAGAATTGAGTTTTTGAGGCATTGAAACCGACACGTTTTCACTCCTCAATTTGAAATACGAGAAAGATCAGAGGTCAGTTATTCCAGTGCCTCCCTTCTTGCTTCGTTAACTGAGGTTGGGATGGGCGTCTTTCAAACTAAAAGAAGTAATGAAGGATGGAGTCATCAGCATAGTAGTAGATAGGTGATGAATAACATTAATGAAAAGTAGGAAAACAGTTGGGGATAGGACAGATCCCTGAGGAACACTATTTAGAGATTTGAAGGAAGAACGGTGGCAATCTATCAGATGAACCCATAGGAGGAAGGAGTTTAACAATATAAGGAGAAGGATAAGAGGTTAATGAAAGATTAAGCATGTTGGGTTCATCACCAAGACTGTTAGAGATACGGGTAGATAGTTGCACCAACTGCTCAATGTTCTTATGGATAGAAAAGTCGTAGGTGAGTTCACCAGCTGATAAATATATATGTATATATATATATATATATATATATATATATATATATATATATATATATATATATATATATATATATATATATATATATATATATATATATTATAAGTAACCCTAAAATGTGAGAGAGAGAAATCGGTCTAAGTTGTGCTAAGAACCGACTTAAAACATTAAAAAGCAAAACAAAAAAACGCCAATAACAATAAGAAATTGCTAAATGACTAAAGATTAAAAATAGCAAACTTTCGATCCTAAAACATCTGAGGATCCTTATCAAGCCACTGGAAGAGGCAAACAAGAAAGGAAACAACAGAAACACCCGAGAGGAAGAATCACTCTTCTAGAATATCCAAGAGTAACAAACACACGCTAGAGCTGTTCTTGACAAATAGACGAACTTACAATATTAATTTTCAGAATCCCAAAACTTTGAAAATGTAAAAGAAGAAAGAGAAAAAGAATAACCAGCATATATATATATATATATATATATATATATATATATATATATATATATATATATATATATATATATAGTTTATATATATATATAGTTTAGCTCTCTTAGTGAAAGGACGTGTCTGTCAGTGTTCTTATGCTAGTGTGTGTGTTTGTGTTTTATTTCTGTTTTATTTAGTTCTAAATGTGTGGTTTTGTTTTTAATTCTTTTTATAGTGCTCAGTGTTTTAATTCTTTTTTAAAGTGTTTTTAATTAATTATATTTTTATTGACAGTGCAGCTCGACATATGCAAGATAAGTATGATTTTTAACCTAAGTAAAATTTTACCGTTTTAAATTTAATATATATTTTCTCCGTACGTTCTAATAATTAAATTTCATAAACATAAATTTACTTTATAATCTGTTTTAATAATTACAGGTTTAATATTTTTAATATTGATTTTAATATTTTTAATGCTATTAATATTAATTATTTTAGTTTACTATATTGTGTGCTTGCGTAAGTGCGTGCGTGCGTGCGTGTTTAAGTGTAAGGTTACGAGCGTGATTGTGTGTGTTTGTGTGTGTACGTTTACGGTTTTTTTTTTTTTTTTTTTTTTTTTTTTTTTTTTTTTTTTTTTTTTTTTTTTGAATGCCTAATTCGAGTGATCGTGGGGTTGGGCGTAGACGGGGGCTTTCCATTTCCTTTGCTAACGTACGTGGCCTTCGATCTAATTCTAGCGTCTATTGAACACCACCTCACTACCTCACGTCCTAACCTTTTGCTTCTGTCTGAGACCCAGTTGGACAGGGATTCTTTCTCTTGCAATCTTAATGTCTCTAACTACAACTTTTTTCACAATTTCCGTCTAAATGGTGGAGTCTGTGCCTATATTAACATTAACACTCCTGTGACACGTCTCGTAAATCTAGAATCTCCTAATTTCGACGTCTTATGGCTTAAAATCTGTCTTCCTACTACTACAATTATCTTGTGTTTCTGCTACTGCTCCCCTAATGGAACAGATTTTCCAGTTTTTTTTTTTTCAATACCTTACTACTACTCACGAGACTGTCACTTCTTCTCATCCAAATGCTGAAGTCCTCTATTTAGGGGATTTCAACGTACACCACACTGAATGGTTGGGCTCCTCTCATACTGATACAGGTGGGAGGGAGGCCCAATCATTCAGTATTCTTAACGATCTGGAGCAATTGATTAGTGAACCCACACACATTCCAGATCGTCCTAACCAATTCTTGAATACACTTGATTTATGCTTCACCACTACTCCTTCTAGTTATAAATACACCATTTTCCCTCCTATTGGTAAACTCTGACCATAATCTTATAGCTCTTAGTTATAATGCTTTCTCTCCAACAGCTCCACCATGCCCTAAACGTACTTTCTGGCACTTTAATCGGGCTAATTTGGGGGCAATGCGCCGCTTCTTTGCTAACTATCATTGGAGTGAATCTTGCTTTGTCTCGGGGGACGCTTCTGTCTCTGCTGAAAAGGTAGGGGCCGTAATCCTTGACGGGATGGGCAGATTCATTCCATCTTCAACTAAATCTTTTTCTCCTCAAAATCCATGGTTCGATGACGGCTGTTCTCTTGCCCTTCGCGAGAGAGACAGTGCTTATCGTGATTGGAAAAACTCTCCTTCTCCTATCACTCTTGCTAATTTTCATTCAGCTCGGAATCGTTGCAGGGATGTTCTTCGACGGGCTAAGCGTACTTTCATAAAAAGGAAGTGCGCTGACCTCCATGGCTCTCCTACTGATAAAAATTTCTGGCCTCTTGTCAAAAATATCTCTAACAACTTCTGTAAATCTGCCTTTCCTCCTCTTATTCGCTCTGATGGTTCTGTTGCTAATACTCCTTCTGAAAAGGCTAATCTCTTCGGCCTCCTTTTTTCATCTAATTCCACCCTGCTCGATTCTGACATCCCTCCTCCTACTCCTTCTCCTCTCAGGTGTCCCATGCCTCTGCCTGTAATTACTCATGATCAGGTGCATGGGATCCTGAAATCTATGAACGTCAGGAAGGCCAGTGGCCCGGATGGCATTCCCCCCTCGGGTTCTGAGGGAGTGTGCTTCCGAGTTAGCGCCTGTCCTCGTTCAGCTCTACTCTCTATGCCTTAATACTAATACTTTTCCTCTATGCTGGAAGCGTGCGTTTGTTCAACCGATCCCGAAAAAAGGTAGTCGCTCTGACCCTTCTAACTATCGACCTATAGCTCTCACCTGTGTTCTATCTAAAAATTTTTGAAACTCTTCTCAACTCTCATTTCCTGGATCATTTGGAGTCTCATTCTCTTCTTTCTGATCACCAGTATGCTTTCGACGCTCGAGGTCAACAGGTGACATACTTTCCTATCTTACTGATCTATGGTCTTCTGCCCTTAGGGACTTCGGGAGTCTTGTGTGGTGGCGCTTGACATATCCAAGGCTTTTGACCGGGTGTGGCATGCGTCACTGCTCTCCAAGCTCCCCTCCTTTGGGTTTCCTCCTTCTCTTTGCTTACTATTGTCTAGTTTCTCTCAGATGTTCCATTTCGGCAGTTGTAGATGGAGCGACCTCTTCCTCCTTTTCTGTCAACTGTGGTGTTCCTCAGGGTTCTGTTTTATCTCCAACCTTATTCTTACTTTTTCATTAACGATCTTCTCCACTGCACTTCTAACTCTGTTCACTCTTATGCTGATGATTCAACTCTGCATTCTTCTACTCATTTCAAATCTGCTCCCTCTTTTGCTTCTAGAGTTGCTTCTCGTCTTCAACTTTCCAATTCTATTCTTGCCGATCTGGATGGGATTTCCCGGTGGGGTCATAGCAACCTTGTGAATTCAACTCTTTAAAAACTCAACTTCTTCAAATCTCCCTCTCAAAAACACCTCCTAACTTTCCTATCCTCTTCGATGGCTCTCCCGTCTCACCTGTAAATAACATTAACATTCTTGGTCTAAACATAAACAACAAACTATCTTGGAAACCACATATCACAATGGTTGCTAAAGCGGCCTCTAAGAAGCTGGGAGTTCTGTTCAGATGCGAGAATTTTTTCTCTTCTGAACAGTTACTCCAAATATATAAGGGTCTTATTCGCCCTTGTATGGAGTACTGTTCTCACATTTGGGGGGGCTCCGGCTCCTCCTCTCTTCTGGATAGGGTTGAGTCAAAAGCTAAAAGATTAATTAACTGTCCCCTACTTTCAAACTCTCTTGACCCTCTGTCTCTGCGACGTGACGTTGGCGCGCTATCTCTTTTCTACAGGTACTACAATGGCAGGTGCTCGGAGAATTGGCCTCTCGCATTCCTCCACCGTTGCGTCGTCCTCGTTGCACAAGGGGTGCCCTGCTTTCGCACCAATTTTGTGTGGACGTGGGAAATCCCAGGCTAGCCCGTTGTGGTACCTCTTTCTTTCCAGCCACCTCTATTCTGTGGAACTCTCTACCTTCATCTATTTTTCCTTCTGTATTTAACCTTCCACTCCTCAAGGCTTCCGTCTGCGCCCACCTGAGGGCTGTGCGTTAGGTGTGTGCATTTGCATGTGTTTTGTCTCTGTGTGTGTGCCCCCTCCTTGAAAAGGGCTCTGCCCGTGAGCGGTGGCGTTCTGTAAAAAAAAAAAAAAAAAAAAAAAAAAAAAAAAAATATATATATATATATATATATATATATATATATATATATATATATATATATATATATATATATATATATATATATATCCACACACACAATACACACACAAACACAAATTTCAAATATTCCAAATTTATTTGTAAAAAATTTTTTGGTAAAGATAATGTGTAATCAAGTACTATTTTTTAAAATCCTCGAAAAAAAACGGTTCGGTAATCAAAAAATTGTTAAGAATATTATCTATATTGAAAACGCCCCTATCAGAGTTGAAAATAGGAATGTTTTTTATGAGAAAAGACTCTATAAGTTTCCTGTTATGTACGTTCCC
>SEYY01022638.1:20000-25000 GCA_009176605.1 Armadillidium nasatum | reverse complement strand
AAGTTTTGTTCTATACCCTATCGAAAGCCTTCGATATGTCTAGCACCATAACAAAAAAATCATCGAAATGCTCAAGAGCAGAGAGGACCAAGAGGAAGGAGAGAAGATCACCAGACTACGTTCTTAACGAAAACCCATTCTGGTGATCTGAGATAAAGATAGAAGATTTAAGATGCTTCCAAATCATTGTGTTAATCTTGGAAATAACAGAGGTTAAAGTGGTAGGACAGCAGTGAAACGCTTTCCCGTTTTTCTTCATAAGCTGAAAAAGCATGCTTACAGCAGGAAGGAAAGGCAGAAGTTTTGGGAACCACAGAATGAATATCACCAAGACCGTACGCTTCTTAAGTTAAAGCTCGTAGAGAACAGAAAGGAAATCTTTAGAAGAGATGATTATTTTAAGGATAAATGAGTTGGAGAGAAGTGGAATAGGAGGAATAGATCCGAAATCATCTAGAGTGGAATTATTGACAAAAGTATAACCTAAAAGTCCAGGTTTAGTAGAATTTAAAACAACAGTAATGCCATCAGAAGATAGAAAGGGAAAAAGGAAATAGGATATTTAAAGTTGAAAGTTTTAGCCAAAAAGAGTGTGAGGTAGAGCAATCAGAAAGAGTATTTCGTTTTATACACAGAAAAGTTTTTAACATCTCGAAGATTCCTGGATGAAATTTAGAAAGCTCGAGTTGATGGAGTTTGAAGACGACAATAATTCCTGAGGCATCATCCGTTTGGAGAATATTACTAGAAGAAGCAGATTTAGAACAAGGTTTATTATGCTAAAAGAATCACCTCGATCATGTAGCTTGCATCTTGCAGCTTGCATATATCGAGAGAATTATTCCAAGAAAACAGTAATCATTTTATGGGAAATAAAAGAAGCACGAAAGAAAATCCGACCAATTAGAAGCACCGAAGTGCCAAAAACGCCTCCTCGATGAAGTATGGGGGCATTTCTTGGGGAAGACTTTATAAGACAATAAAAGAGAAAAGAAAATGTAAGGAGGAAGATTGAGGGTTATGATGGGTTCATCGCCAAAACTGTCAGAGATATGGTTAACGAGTTGCAACAACTTCTCGAAGTTGTTCTGAATAGAAAAGTAGTAAGCGAGTATATCAGCAGTATCATTCATGCAAAATAGGGAAACCGATTGGCGGTGCTGAAAATTCAATTCGCTTATAATGATGATTTTTGAGGAAGAAAAAGAAGAAAGAATATTCTATTTTGGAGTTTAGATATTCAAAGAATTTTGCATAGTCGGTAGGTAGACTTAGGTGATACATAAACAGAATAGGTAAACTGAGATATAGACCTGGTCAGAGATACTAAATCTAAAATCAGAAAACCCTGAAGACTCCAAATTAGATTACATTATTGCGTATATATGCCCAACACCAGCCTTTGACGGAAAATTAAGGATAATAACAATAGGAAGAAATAGAGTAGAGTTTGCTCTTGGATCACTCACACCTGATGAACGATGAACGAATGACGATTTGGAAGACAGACAGGCAGAGCCTTGTGGCATTAACTTCATCAGAGGTCGTTAAATCCCAAGATGTGATGTAAAGAGCTGCTGATGAGGGGCTATTATTGGATGATGACCTTTGGTTTTTCCAACGTTAAGCATTTCTGTGAAATTTTTAATTTTTTTTATGAGAGTGTGTAGATGAGGGATAATTTTGTGATTGAAATAAGAAGATAATACAAGCTTGTGAATCCTCCTGAGTAGGAGGCTTGATAATGCAAGCGGAAGGGATGAACCATTGAACACCAAAGTGCAACGGAATGTTTTACATCTTAGCATCCCATTTTTCCCCGTGTATATATATATATATATATATATATATATATATATATATATATATATATATATATATATATATATATATATATATATATATATATATATATATATATATATATATATATATATATATATATATATATATATATATATATATATATATATATATATATATATATATATATATATATATATATATATATATATATATATATATATATATATATATATATATATATATATATATATATATATATATATATATATATATATATATATATATATATATATATATATATATATATATATATATATATATATATATATATATATATATGTATTGCAGTGATGGAAGAAAGTGTTTTAATTAGTTCGTCTGATTGCTACTTTACTATGAATAATAAACCAGAATTTCGAACATGGACAAATTTTTGCCTAATTTTATCGAACTCACTTGACGTTTACATCGACGGAAAAAGTCATTTTACCGAAAAGTGCAATATCAGCAAAACACTCCAAGGTTCTCAATACGTTAATATAACTATAGGAAGGAATTCTCAAACTGTAGTTCCATACTCAGGTATGATAGCGGATTTTAGGTTTTATTTCAGTAAGTTGAAAAATAAGGAGATACTAAATGTATCGAAGGTGCTTCAAACTTCAGTCAGTTACCAAAATGTATTAAATGTTTCATCCAGTAAAAGGAAGTTTTGTAGTTATTGATACAATAGATAGTGAAGAACTCACAAAACCACCACCATCTTCTCTTTTGCTGTACATTTCTGGAATAAGTACCTACAAAAAGGCAGAAAAAGTTTGTGAATATAGAAGTGGACTTTTGCCCGATCTGGATATTCACGGAATGCAAAACATTGTCAATTTAATTACAAATTTTCAAGGAAAAACTGGCAGGACATTTAATTCATTCTGGCTTAATAAACAAAATTCTTCTTGCTTAAAAGGAACCTTCGAAGCCAAAAAATTAAACATACGGCAATCTGTTGAACTTTGTAATCAAACTAAAATTAATTATTTTTGTATTGTTGATAGAAATGTAAAATTCCATTTGGTTGGTTTTGATGATGATGATCCCATCTTTCATCCTGTCCCAAATGCAATTGGGGTGTTTGATTCAAACTCCAAATACAGACTTTACTTCGAAAACGAGGTCTTCATTTTAAAAGATCTTTCTGAAAACTATACATTGTATGAATCAGAAAGACTCACGATAGGTAAACTTGTTGGTAGACATTTATGGTACAAACCTAGCAACTATGATCTTCCGAAAGAGTTGACTTTTTCAGGCTGCGACTATAACGAGTTTACTTGTTCAAATGGGGAATGTATTGATTCTCAATACGTTTGCCAGTATGAAGGAGAATGTAGTGACAGTTCTGATGAAGCCTTTTCCATTTGTGAAGTCGGAATACCTCCTAAACCGTTTTATGATGCAACAGTTCCTCCTTCTCCTCATTCAACCAATATATCAATTCAATTCCAATTATTAAGGATGGCAGACATAAATATGGAAACTTCAGTGATGACCTTATATTTTTTATGCACTTTAGGGTGGAGAGATGAAAGACTTGGATTTAAATTTCTAAAGCCGAATGCAAGTATTGTTGTATCTAAAGAGATCGCAAAAAAATACTGGCATCCAGAAGTTGTAATAGTGGAAGCTGCTGATGCTGAAGAATCAATATTATCTTTTGAAGAAAGTTCAATTAGTGTGAGGGCTTCTAAAAATTATAACGGGATTTTAGGAGTGATTAATAGTTACAGAGGTAAATATCTATGAACGTCCTACTGACATACTGAAATTTACTTATATTTTAATGATACATGTTAATTTAATCGAACTATTCTATTTATGTACTTCAGAATTAAATGATACTTTTAATTAAATAAACTGATCCTTCAGATATACTTTCCTGTTATGAAGAAGTATATCGGATGAGTAGTTTCATTTCATTTTTTCGTTCATTTTTCCGATATGCTTCTTCTTTTTCAAAATAAAAGTCTCGAAAAGTTAGTCGAGATATGCTATCGAACCTTTTCATTAATGTTCAAATTGAAATTCTTAATTTTGTTACTAAATTTAATGTTATAACTTTGATATATCCTTAATATTTTTTACATTTGAATCAAACTAATTTATATTCATTTAACGAATGAATTTAAATGGAAAAAATACTTTTTAAATAATCTGCATTCTATACCTTAATTGGAACAATTTTACTGATGGTAGAGACTAAAATCGAAGTATAATTTTGATAACTTTGATAAATATTAATATTGTACCTTTAATGCTTTTAATTAATGAAGTAAATTTTTACTTTTGAAATTTTTCAGTAATACTGTCAAATAGGACAATACTGTTGATGCTATTGAAAGCTGCATAAAAGTTGAATAACAGATTTGCAAAATTTTGCTCATATTCCATTATTCTTGAACTTCAAACATGCTTTAACACCTTTCAATGCTATATTTAAGTCAAACTATATTCTTTATGCATTTTATGCTTGCATTTTATTGAAGTCTTTACTGAAAATTTGAGAGTTTCCGCTACGGTCCTTAGCGGAATCGAGCCCTCGGTACTTCTGGAACGGTGTCGGGGGGGACCCGTTCTCTAGGCGACTGAACTTTACAGAAACTTAACTTTTCTGCTCTTGATATTAAAATTCAAATTTTTTATTATACTAAAGTCTTTTTCCATATGATAGAAACAATTCATTTGATTTCTTTTATTTCGCAGCGAAATATTACTCAGGGGAAGACGTAGATATTAGAAGTGAAATCTTTGTTAATATTTCTATTCGATGTGACATGTATTTATTTTTTTACCCTTTTGATGATCAAGTGAGTAATTAAATTTTTTTTTTTAAATACATTTAAGCTAATTTATTTTAAATTTCTGTATAATCTTTTGTAGGAAAAATTTTTCAATTAATTAATATATCATTTTAATTAATTTTAAAGTTAGGTTTTCTTTATTTTCAATTAAAAATGTTGAAATTAAAAATAAAATGAAAATTAGATAAAAAAAAAAAAAAAAAAACTAAAACTTTTGAACTTTCCTCTACAATTAATAGAAATTATTTACTAAAGCAATAATAATAAAAAAAATATATTAAATTTAATAAAATTAAAGCAATAATAATAAAAAATTATTAAATTTAATAAAATTAATTT
>SEYY01022638.1:7500-10000 GCA_009176605.1 Armadillidium nasatum | reverse complement strand
TTGTGTAATAACCCCTGATATTTTTCTAATTTCTAATTGGGGCAGAGAAAACATGTCTGTTTTCAATGTTCCAAAAACTTAAAATCTCCATCTTTCTATTCAAAGAAATCTTTAATTAACACAACTATGACATCTTCTTTGGAAACACGTAACTAAAATCATCTCCTGTCCTTAATGCTTTCAGTGTATGTTTTTCTAGAAATCTTTCCAAGAATAATCACATTACCTCTCTTTCTGTACAAACTTCTAAGAGGTTGAGGGTATTAAGGTCCTTCCAAAATTTCTTTACGAGATCCCAGTTCTTTGCTCTTTAGGTTAGGATGTTGTTCTTTAGGTTAGGATGTTGTTCGCCCCTTTATATTTAACCCCTCACATATCAGTGGTGGCTCCTATCATACAGCCCTTCCAGAAAAAGTTTCGTCTTGTATACTCTCCCGTTTTCAGTAATTCTCTTCAGTTTCTTCCTGCTTGTCTCATAGTTGCATTACTCTCAATGTTATCGATATTACAGCGGAATCTACTTTTCTGAAATCTCCATTTACTTATCTTCTTCTTTGAGGGTTCGTGCGCTCTTTTTACATAGTCTCATCCTTTCTCTGTCCAACTCTCTGACACCAGACTTAACCGCTATGCTCGATCTTGCATATAGTCTACTGATAAATTATAGAGCACACTCTCATTATCAATTTTTCCAGCTTCCTTTGACGTGCATACTTTCAAACGCCGTATTTCAAAGTTGGATCCGGAGTTAGAGTCGTAATTCCGCAAGAAGTTAGGAGTCAAAGTCCGAGTCGAAATTTCTCAAGGAAGAAGTTGAGAATAAGAACAGGAGTAATTTGGAATTTCTTAAAATAGGAGTTTGGTGTCGGAGTTGAATGTTTGAAATTTTGAGAGTTAAAAACGGAAGTCGGAATGGGACAATTTTCCTACGACTCCCACAACCTTGATATATATATATATATATATATATATATATATATATATATATATATATATATATATATATATATATATATATATATATATATATATATATATATATATATATATATATATATATATATATATATATATATATATATATATATATATATTATATATATATATATATATATATATATATATATATATATATATATATATATATATATATATATATACTATATATATATATATATATATATATATATATATATATATATATATATATATATATATATATATATATATATATATATATATATATATATATATATATATATATATATATATATATATATATATATATATATATATATATATATATATATATATATATATATATATATATATATAATATATATATATATATAATATATATATATATATTATATATATATATATATATATATATATATATATATATATATATATATATATATATATATATATATATATATATATATATATATATATATATATATATATATATATATATATATATATATAGTGGTTGGTTTTAGTGTAGGTCTTTGAACCCGGACCTGGTGTTATTTCCACTATATTCAGAATTCCCTGAAGAGTGTTTTCGTAGTGGCTTCGGCTACATTGAAAACGTAAATACCCAGGCTACCAACTTAGCCAACGCTAGCTTTCTCTGGTTGAAGTCAGCTGATCACCTCGCACTGCAGGGATCAAAGCTCCAAGAACAAATCAATAAGTAATCACTATTTGACTTTATTAGAACACTTATTTAACAATTTCAACATGCTTAACATATATGAGACTACTCTAAATTTTAATCTAAATTCGAATATACAAATATTATTATTATTATCATTATTATTATGAAAATTTTTTCAAGAATTATAAAAATAAATATATAAAATAATAAATATTTTTAAAACATAATTTTAGAGTAAATTTATTTTTCTTTTATTTTTGTTACAGATTTATTTTGACGGTAAACATTATTATTTTTCTTTTACAATTTGAAAAATTACAATTTATTTTATTATAGTTATATAATAAAAATTATTGTTACATAAAAAAAAAAAAATAAATATAAATAATATATATATATATATATATATATATATATATATATATATATATATATATATATATATATATATATATATATATATATATATATATATATATATATATATATAATATATATATATATATATATATAGAAATACTCATATTACTGGATCATTTTGTGTAGATTGCAAAAAATGTAAATAAATTCAGAAATTTATACATATGTAAAATAAAATAAAAATTCCAAAATAATTTAAAAAGAAATTTGAAAAAAAAGAAACTCGTATTTTTCTTTGTTTTATTAATCCTGTTTTGTTTTTGAAGCAATTTGACGATTTTTTTTTTACCAATTTAGGGCTTACATCAGTATTTCTAAATTCAATTGATTTTTTTTTGTATTAATATTTACACCCACCCACACACAAACATATATATATATATATATATATATATATATATATATATATATATATAT
>SEYY01022638.1:0-2500 GCA_009176605.1 Armadillidium nasatum | reverse complement strand
GCCTTAAATGGGAAACATCGCGTGTTAATTAAACAGGGAAGTGTAACATTTATTTGAATTGCAGATCGCTGATATCGAAGTCGCGATAAGCGGGGTTTTCCTGTTATATATATATATATATATATATATATATATATATATATATATATATATATATATATATATATATATATATATATATATATATATATATATATATATATATATATCAGAGGTGGGCGAGCAAACGCAAAAGCGCAAATTGGAAAAACTTAGTGCGCAAGCGCAAAAGCGCACATTTTTTAAAAAAATTTAGTCGCGCAAAAGCGCACATGTCCGTAAATTAAAATTTTTTTTAAAGCAAATTTAAAAAAAAAAAAAAAAAATAAATAAAAATAAATAAAATAAAAAAATAAAAAATAGAGCGCAAGTTTGTAAAGATGAATTATTTTTAAATTTTATTTGAAAGATGCAAATGTATAACAAAAAATGAGAAAGATCTTATTTATTCAATTATCTATGATCTCTTCCTCCTCGTAGCTCTCCTCTTGCATTCTGAACAGGGTCATATTCCCTTTCATAAAGATAAATTTTTCAAAATTGCTGGATGCCATGGCTGCGCTCTTTGGTCTTAGAATGTCAGACTCTTGACTAAACAACCTCTCCACGTCCGCTGAGCTGGCTTAATGGGGTATTACACTTAAAAGAAGTCCACCCAGACCTCCTGGTATTCACATGGAAAAAGGTTCCTAGTGAGAAGAGCACTGTGGTGAACATTTACTGCAGTACAGCTATCCAAGGTTTGTCCCAACCTCTCCTCCAGAAGTCTCTGCTGGATATATGAGGCCTTCAGTTTTTGAAATATTTAGAAATGGTATCAAGAACTCAAATTTTTTAAGTTTCATTTGAACATTATGTAGTGTATTGTGAAATATATGTATATATATATATATATATATATATATATATATATATATATATATATATATATATATATATATATATATATATATATATATATATATATATATATATATATATATATATATATATATATATATATATATATATATATATATATATATATATATATATATATATATATAATATATATATATATATATATATATATATATATATATATATATATATATATATATATATATATATATATATATATATATATAATATATATATATATATATATATATATATATATATATATATATATTTTATTTATTTTTTTTTTATTTTTATTTATATTATTATTATTTTATATATTATATATATTATATATATATATATATTATATATATATTATATATATATATATATATATATATATATATATATATATATATATATATATATATATATATATATATTATATATATATATATATATATATATATATATATATATTATATATATATATATATATATATATATATATATATATATATATATATATATATATATATATATATATATATATATATATATATATATATTATATATATATATATATATATATATTAATACGAGATGCTTAAAGTTTGTTCCAAATTATAAAAATAACTCTCCTTTAAATGGGCCCATTTCAGACTCAGTTCCATCACCTTCAGTGCCTTGATGTGGAGGAGTAAAATTCGATTCAATATTACACTTTATTTCCTCCAATATCTTGACAGGTGGGTACTTCCCCTCATTTAACCTACGTACCACTCCGAGTTTGAAGTGAAGGTGCTGGGCTGTAGCCATAAGCAAATCAAAATCATCAAAGATATTGCTGAACCTCGGTTCAAAGCCCTTTTCTTTCCTTTGTTTGGCTTTGGTTGCTTTAGCAAGTAGTTGACTAAGTTTTTGGCATAGTTAAATTTTTGCACCTCTCGTTGCATTTCCACGAGATTGTCCTTGAGGAGGAAGAGGTTAGGCAATAGAACACCTACGCAGGCATTCTTCTCATCCTGCAACATATCTATCCTAACAGCAATAGGCGTCATTATTTCGATGTACTCAGCAATTACCTCTTTATCAGTTTTATTAAATACTGGAAGACAAGGCTTTTAGTTCCATACAAATGTTGTTGATTTGTGTCATGCTACCATTAAGGTTCTTAAGCAGGTCTTTCAAAGAATCATATGGAGAGTTCCAGCGAGTAATACTTGGTGTTTTAAGCTTTGTTTCCAACTCATTGATTCTCACAGCAGTTGTAGTTTTCCTATTTTGGGCATTCCACAATGTCTGTGCTTTGGCAAGTGTCTTATTAAAGAGATCTTTGGCACCAGAGGACCAGCGAAGAACTTTCGAAATATCCCTAGAAGCCAAGATGTTTAATATGTGGGAAATGCAACGGCGATGTTTAAGTAGGCAAAGGGCATCGTGTTCTTCAAGCAGATATCTTAAAAATGTTGTTAAGCGCAAATGGAAAAGAGCACATTTTTCGAAATTTCGAGCAAACGCAAAAGCGCAAATTTTTACCTAAAGTGCACATTGCGCTTTCATTTGCGCTTATGCCCAC
>SEYY01022637.1:35000-40081 GCA_009176605.1 Armadillidium nasatum | reverse complement strand
ATAATATATATATAATATATATATATATATATATATATATATATATATATATATATATATATATATATATATATATATATATATATATATTATATTATATATATATATATATTATATATATATATATATATATATATATATATATATATATATATATATATTATATACTATATATATATATATATATATATATATATATATATAGTGTGCGTGATTGTTTGTATGTAATGTGTCATTTTGTGTGTGTGTTCTCGTTTGTCATTGATATTTTGTTACTTAAGTGAAAATTTATTCAAGTACATTAACACAAACACGTATTTTACTCTCGAAACATTTCAAAATATTGGAGTGAAAACAAAGTTTTAATTCCCATTATGCATTTTCTCTCTTTCTCTGTCTCCTTCTCTATCTCTTTGTCTCTCAGTCCTTCTGTCTCTCTGTTTCTATCTCTGTCTCTCTTTCTACGCTTTAAATTGCCAAAACAAAGGACGTTATTCGGAGTATTGGCAGCCTTTCTCCTTCTCTAAGTTGTAACTCTTTTAGATTTTGGTCTATGGATTTTGTTTCTTGATTCATTCTCTCTCTCTCTCTCTCTCTCTCTCTCTCTCTCTCTCTCTCTCTCTCTCCTCTCTCTTCTTATTAACTGTTCTTCTTCGCTCTCTCTCTCTCTCTCTCACTCTTTCTATCTCTTTTATGTTTCCTATTTCTTATTATTTGAATCTCTTTTTCATTCTGTCTTTTGTCATTTTTATATTTTTCTCTTTCATTTTCTGATTCACTTTTATTTCTCTCTCTCTCCCTTGCTCTTTTTTAAATTTCTTTCTTTTTATATATTTCTTTCTTTTTTTCTCTCTTTTTTTTAACGATGGAATGCAATAAAGTGTATTTCTGTACCCTGATGAAAATACCTTTGTACTTTTTGTTTTTTGAATTAATCTCTCCATTTATCTATCTGTACATCTTCTTAAAAATCTATCTATCTATCTATCTATCTATCTATCTATCTATCTATCTATCTATCTATCTATCTATCTATCTATCTATCTATCTATCTATCTATCTATCTATCTATCTATCTATCTATCTATCTATCCATCTACCTATGTAACTATCTATCTATCAATTTATGTACCTTTCTATCTATGTATCTATCTACGTACCTATATATCTATCTATCTGTATATATAAGCATGTATGTATGCATGTATGTATGTATGTATGTATGTATGTATGTATGTATGTATCTATCTATCTATCTATCTATCTATATATTTGTCTCTGATTTCTCCATCTTTCCACCCTCTCTCTCTTCTCTCTCTCTCTCTCTCTCTCTCTCTCTCTCTCTCTCTCTCTCTCTCTCTCTCTCTCTCTCTCTCTCTCTCTCTCTCTCTCTCTCTCTCTCTCTCTCTCTCTCTCTCTCTCTCTCTCTCTCTCTCATACTTATTGCTGCCTTTTATTGATCATTGTTTTTCTCTACTCTAAAAATTTAAATATTAAAAACAGAAATAATTATTTAAACAAAAACATTTTATTATTCTTTTATTTTTTACAATACAATAGTTTTTTTTTAATTTTATTATTTTACTTTATTATTAGCAAAAATTAATTCGTCATTGTAATTTACAATTATTTACAAATTATCAGTTATTTTTAATTATTTAGTTAATTAAAAATAATAATAATTTATTTAAAAATAACTCGTAAAGTTATAATAATTATTGAAACAAAATTTAAATGTTTAATACCAGAGTGATCTATAGCGTAAACAAAAAGAGAAACATTATTATAGTTATTAAAATTAATAGTATTATTATTATTATTATTATTATTATTATTATTATTATTATTATTATTATTATTATTATTATTATTATTATTATTATTATTATTATTATTATTATTATTATTATTATTATTATTATTATTATTATTATTATTATTATTATTATTATATATTATTATTTTTTATTATTTTATTATTATTATTATTATTATTATTATATTATATTATTTTATTATTATTATTATTATTATTATTATTATTATTATTATTATTATTATTATTATTATTATTATTATTATTATTACTATTATTATTATTAATGTATATTATTATTATTATAATTATTATTATTATTATTATTATTATTATTATTATTATTATTATTATTATTATTATTATTATTATTATTATTATTATCATTTATTATTTTGTTTTTTGTTACTTAATTTTGTTACTAAAATTATATTTTTTTTATTATTGTGAACAATAATTGTTATAAAGATATTTTAGCAATTCCCTTGAGAATAGAATTTGTTCCTGTCTAATAAAAGAGAAGGCGAAAGTCTTGTCTAAATAAGAAACGACATTTGCAATAACTATGAAACTATTATTTTCAAGTTAACAACAATATTAAAGACTTTGACTTTATATACTGCAATAAATATGGAAATGGAGTTTCTGTCTAAATATGGAAAGAGTTTCGCAATAACAGCAAAAAGTCATTATATATGTTAACGACATTAATAGAAGAATTCTCTGTTGTTATTGATATTAGACAAGTAATATTAAGTAAAGTCATAATATTTAAAATTACATTTAATTCCTCAATCATAATTTACTTGTAAAAACTTCAATTGTTTATCAAGGCAATTCTAACATTGATAAGTTTAATTATTTCAACCAACAACCCTTTAATAGACAATAATATCAAATTTATTTCTTAATTACATAGCACTTCCCACTAGACCAAATTAACTGAATTACGTTTGATGGAATTTATATTTATATTATATAAAGTCATTCATAATCAAGATAGAACTTACATTTTATAACGGTTAGGTTACAGATTTAAGTACTTTATTGTGATGGTTTTATCACTTATGTGGGTTCTCGTAAAAAAAAAAACGCCTAAAGAGGTCCCCACCTCAAATATTTAGCGCCATAAGATGTTTACTTCAAAGTAAATATATTTCCTTTTTCATTTTGATTATTCTGTAAATAAAATTCATTTTTTTTATATACTCTACACCATAGCCCGCATGATGCAGGGTGGTGTCAGCTGCAGAAATTATTCATATTCCTGCAACCGTACATGGGAAGAGAGAAAAACTGGTCAAAAGGGTTCCCAACCTCTAGAACCATGCGAAGAACTATTCTTCATTTGTCCTGACTGCGTTGAAATAGTCACAATTCCTTAATAAAATTCATGCCAGAATATAAAAAATTCAATTTGTACAAACAGAAATTAAGTAAATGAATTTATTCGTCTTTATTATAATTAAATTAAACCCATTGGCCAAGATTCTTAATTCTGAACTATTTTATTATAAGTTAATTAACATAAAGGCTTAGAAACATTATAAATCAACAAATTTTATTGAATAGAAATATTTTAAATCAACAAATTTTATCGAAAAGAAATAAAAGAAAACAAGATAAATAAGATGAAAAAGAACATTAAAAAAAAATAAGAGAAATATAATTAAAAGAATTTTTGTATTTTGCTGATTTTTTCAAGCTTTGTTTTCGAGATCAATCAAAGGACTACAAAGGTATACGTGTTACGAGCTCTCAAACCTGTTACTTAAACGAATACTTAAATATGTCCTATGATGGAGGTCTTTAATTCTTTAATGTTTACCTTAAAGTGCTTTTAAAATAGTCACATACTTAGCAGATCATTAAGAAATACAGTCAATATATCAAAATGAATATTCTATCATAGATACATAAAACATTCTTCCCTAAAATAAAACAATAAAGAAAGAATGATAGAAATAAGTTAAAAAAAAGTAATAAGTAAATGTAATTACGAAAACCAAAATAACAAGTAAGAAAGAAAGCAAAAAACGAGAAGGAATTCAAGAAACGAAAGAAAGTGACAAAGAAAGAAAAGAAAAAGAAAAACATTTTTAAAACCTACTTAAAATTCCACCAAAGATTCTTGGTTGCAAAAATTAGATGGAGTTGAAACATTTTTATTTTTTTTATCTTCATTTATTTTTTGCTGTATTTCCAAAATATTTTTTTTTTCTTCATTAATTGAAAATGAATTTTACAAAGAAAAACTTACAAAATAATGGAAATGAAGTTGATGTTTCTATAGTTCTTGATGTTGTCGTTTTTTTTGCTTTTGTTGTTATTTGTTGTTGATTTCATTATTTTTTTGTTAATCTTATATTTTTTTATTATTATTATTGTTGTTTTTATATCAATTGTCGAAATATCTCTTAATGTTGTTGTTGGTAAAAATGTTTCCTTTTTTGAAATTGTTGACGTTGTTGAAATCGTTATTTGTGTTAATGAGTTGATAGAAAAAGCCAAATTAAAGAAGAAAGAACATTAATTTTGTTGTTGCTGTTGTTGTTGTTATCGCAGTTGTTGCTGTTGTCGCAGTTGTTGCTGTTGTCGATGCTGCTGTTGTTGCTTTTGTTGCTGTTGTTGCAGTGTTAGAATTATCTATTTCATAAAATAAATATTTTACATATTCTTTATTTAAAATATTTTATTTATGCTTCAGTGTATTTAATTTATTAAATTAATAATTTGGGATTAAATATGAATAAACTAAACTTTTGTGGATATTTTATGGATAAATATAAATATTTAGATGTTTAGTTGATTTGGTAATGGATAAATTGTGGATATTTGTGGATAATTTTAGTTTTTTGTTTTTTTTTTTTGTGAATATTTTTGGGGATTTCATTTCTGTCTTTTGATATTTATGAATATTTATAGAGAGTTATAAAGTTTTGTAAGTTTTTTCAATATATTTGATTAATTAATTTAATTAATAATAATAACAATAATAATAATAATAATAATAATAATAATAATAATAATAATAATAATAATAATAATAATAATAATAATAATAATATAATAATAATAATAATAAATAATAATAATAATAATAATAATAATAATAATAATAATAATAATAATAATAATAATAATAATAATAATAATAATAATAATTAATAATATTTTTCATTAATTTTTACCTTTTTTCTAAACTCAAAATATTAATAACAATTTTTTCGCACCTTTCTTATTATTATTATTAATAATAAAAATA
>SEYY01022637.1:0-7500 GCA_009176605.1 Armadillidium nasatum | reverse complement strand
GGATGGCTCGGTTAATAACGCTTTTGCTTACCATCCAAGAGGCCGATGGTTCAATTCCCAGTATAGCAGACTTGCAAATTGAATATATATATATATACATATATATATATATATATATATATATATATATATATATATATATATATATATATATATATATATATATATATATATATATATATATATATATATATATATATATATATATAATATATATATTCGATACATAATTTCTATCCCTAACTTACTGTGATTCGTTTGACACATTAAAACCCCACAACTCTTGTTCAACAAACTTTTTAAGCAATTTTAAGTGTTTTACAAGCTTAAATCAAGTTTATCTTGCTATAAATCAAGCCTAATTCCAGATTATCTGGGAAGTCTTTCAAGTAAGGAAAAACTTATCTCAACTTTTCCAGAACTTTGTATATATATTATATATATATATATATATATATATATATATATATATATATATATATATATATATATATATATATATATATATATATATATATTTATATATATATTATATATATATATATTATATATATATATATATATATATATATATATATATATATATATATATATATATATATATATATATATATATATATATATATATATATATATATATATTATATATATATATATATATATATATATATATATATATATATATATATATATATATATATATATATATATATATATATATATATATATATATATATATATAATATATATATATATATATATATATATATATATATATATATAAAAATAAAAATAAAAAAAAAAAGAAATTTAAAAAACTGATAAATATAATGCAAAAAGAAAGAATATGAAATAATGAAAATATAGAAATTAAATAAAAAGAAAGATATTAAAAAACTGAAAGGAAAAAAGAAATAAATAAAGATTAAAAGAAATAAAAATTATGTTTAATAAAAAGGAATATAGTAAGAGAAAGGAAAATATTGCAAAATAATAAAAAGAAATAAAAAATAGATAATATAGATAATGAAAAATAAAAATCGTGAAAAAAGAAATTGTAATGAAAAAGGAAAAGATCGAAATAAAATGAAAAGAAAGAAGCAAAAAAGAAATAACGAAAAAGAAACTAACACTGTAAAAAGAAAACACATATAAACAATGAAGATGGAATTGAAATAGAGAAAGGAAAATGAAAAGAAATAATGAAAAAGAACTAATAAAGTAAGAAAAAGAAAATATAAATAAAAAAGGAAAGAATAAAAAGAAAAGAAATGAAAATAAAAAGAATAAATAGATAATAAAGATAACAAAAAATAAAAATCGATAAAAAAGTAAAAAGAATTAAAAAGAGAAAGATTGAAATAAAATAAAAAGAAAGAAGGAAAAGAGAAATAACGAAAAAGAAACAAACAGTGTAAAAAGGAAACACAAATAAACAATGAAGGTGGAAATGAAATAGAGAAAGAATAAAAAAAAAAAACTAACAAAGTAAGAAAAGAAAATACAAATAAATAAAAAATGGAAAGAAATGAAAATAAAAGAATAAATAGATAATAAAGATAATGTAAATTAAAAATGGTACAAGAAAGTAAAAAGAAAGAAGAAAAAAGAAATAATGAAATAGAACCTAGCAGTGTGAAAAGAAAGCACAAATAAACAATGAAGGATAGAAAATAAAAAGATGGAAATAAAATAGAGAAAGAAAAAAGGAAAGAAGAAATGAAAAAAAGAACTAACAAAGTAAAAAAAAGAAAATATAAATAAATAAAAAGGAAAAGAATAAAAAGGAATGAAATGAAAATAAAAAGAATGTCAGATATGACTATTAAGACCATCAAAATTTTCGATTAATAGACAGGAAATCAAAGAGATGAACTTTATTCATTGAGTTGAGTAACCTATTTCAAGTGAGCTTCAAAAAAAAAATACTCTTGAAAATATTAGAGACTTTTCCATCGTGTGAAGAAAGTCTCTTTAATATCTCTGAGATACTTTTTTTTTTTTTTTTTTTTTTTTTTTTTTTTTTTATTGTGTGAAAAATTTTTGATTTCACCAATTGTTAAAGTGATTGTAGGTGATATGATAAATTGAGATTAGAAGAGAGAAATGTTGTAAAAAAAAATAAAATAAAAAAAAATATGAGAAATTTCGAGAATAGATAAAAAATTAGAGATGAATTTTGGGAATAGATAAGAGATTAAAGATAAATTTTCATAATAGATATATAGATAAAATGCTAAATTTTGGGAATAGATAAGAGATTAGAGATAAATTTTCAGAATAGATAAGATTGGAGAGGAATTTTGAGATTAGATAAAAAAAATTGGAGATAAATTTTGGGTATAGATAAGCGATTTGAGATAAATTTTCCGAATTGATGAGAAATTAAGAGATAAATTTTGAAGATAGATAAAAGATTAGAGATAAATTTTGAGAATGTATATGAGATCAGAGATAAATTTTGAGAATAGATTAGAGATTTGAGATAAATTTTCATAATAGATAAGAAATTAGAGATAAATTTGAGGATAGATAAGAGATTAGAGAAAAATTTTGATAATTTTCAGAATAGATAAGATATTAGAGATAAATTTTGGAGAATATTAAGAATAGATAAGAGATTAGAGATAATTTTTGAATTAATGAGAGATTAGAGATAAATTTCGAGAATATATGTAAAATATAGAATATGAAAAAGAAATGAAATAAGTTTCATAATAAATAAAAAAGATGAGAGATAAATTTAGGAACTGATAAGGAATAGAAATTTATGGTACGTAAAGGAAAATAGAGATAAATTTTAGATATCAGAAAAGAGATAAAAATATTAAGCAGATAAGAGATAAAAAACCGATTTTAGGTTATAGATAATATGAGATAAATATAAAAAACGTGTAGCATGGGATAAGTTAAAGGATTAGATTAGAGATAAATATTTAGAGAACATGTAAATTAAAGAAAAGCTTGAGGATAAGAGATTAGAGATAAATTTAGATAGTGAAGTAATATAAGAAATATTGATTTAATTAAGAGAAAATGGAACAACCAATATAAAAAAAGAATAACTGAAGAATGGTTAGAGATAACTGGAGATATGAGATAACAAATAAAATGATTAGAGATAAAATAAATAGAAAACTAAAATTTTGATTTACGAAACTTAACTTCTTTTAAATAAATAAAAAAAAAAAGATATATAAAATTATATCTTGCTTAGAGATAACTACAGATAAGAGATTAAAGATAAAATGAGAAGAAAGATAGGAGATAAAACGGAAACAAAGTAAAATCATTTATTTTTTTAGTGAAATTTGTTTTAAGTAAATAAATATTTTTGTATAAAACAATAACGAAAAACAGAAAGGAAACAGACTGGAAAATTATTAAGGAAACGTACAGTCATTATCACACGCACAGACAAAATGACTAATTAACAGACAAATAAGAGAGAGACTTGGCTTAGAAATAGGAACAATGCTACAGGCAAAAAAAGACAAAAAAAAAAGAGACAAGATTTATAAAGAGAGAATAGAAAGATAAAGAGAGACTGATACCATTCGATATCCAGCCAAGCTAAAGGTCAGAGAAATAGATATAAAAACAACATAAAATGAAAGTGGTTTAAATTAAAGTAATACACAAATATATATATAAACAAATTTGGTAAACAAAGAAAAAAAATTTAAAAAATAAGAAAAAAATGAATAAAATACCTTATTAAAAAGCAAACAAAATGTAAAGAAACAAGCAAAAAAGCAATGGAACAAAGAAACAGCAAATAATTTGAACACAAAAGGCAAACTAACAAAATATCAAACAAGCAAACAAGTAGTAAGCAAAAAAACAGACCAACTAAAAATAGCAAACAAGCAAGTAAACAAACAAACAAACATAAAGAAAAAAAAAGCAAATAAACAAACAGAACATCTGTTTTAAATTTAAAAAATGAAAAATAAAACATAAAAAATATATAATATATATAATATATATATATATAATATATATATAATATATATATATATATATATATATATATATATATATATATATATATATATATATATATATATATATATATATATATATATATATATATATATATATATATATATATATATATATATATATATATATATTATATATATATATTATATATATTATTATATATATATATATATATATATATATATATTATATATATATATATATATATATATTATATTTAATATATATATATATATATATATATATATAATATTATATATATATATATATATATATATAATAATATAAAAAAAGGTAGTAGATTTTCCCCTCGTAATTTTAATTATTATTTACTGTTTAATACGTAATAATTTAATTAATTAATCAATTTGAATTTTTATGTAGAACAAAGAATGCTTAAATTGAAATCAAAGCATTCATTAAGTATATATAATCAAGTAAGAATTTATATATATATATATATAATATATATATATATATTATATTATATATATATATATATATATATATATATATATATATAATATAACTTTAAAATATTTTAAACAATTTTAGTAAATTTAAAATGGAATTAAGTACTTTTAATTAATTATTATTTAAAAAATAGATTTTTTTATTTTTTTTTTTTTTTAAATAAAAAAAATTTCTTATGGAAAAAAGTTTTAAAATACTTTTTCATTTCAAAATAAAAAAAATCTGAGAAATGAATTTAATGTGATTTTAATTTTAAAGAAAATTATGAAAAATGTTTGTAAAATTATTAGATTACTAATCTTAATTTATGTGATATTCTTAGATTTATTGAGACAAAATATTTTGATATTTTTTTTGGAGTGGGGGTGGGGGTGAAGGTGTGGGGAGTGAACGGTGAAGTGAGTGGCAAGTTTCATCCAAAATTATTTAAAAATATATTAAACACTATTATTGTTAAACACAATTGATAATTTTTTTTTTATAAATTTGAATACATTATTTATTAAACACTATTATAACTTAGAACAGCATATTATAAATACAAAGATCAAAGGGGCCATCCACTCCCCCGTACACAATCATAATACACAAAGTTGTCTATGAGGTAGCAATATAGAACTATCAATCTTAGAGCAGCCATCCTTGTCTCTGTCAGTTAGTTATCATAGCTTTACCTTCTTTCCATATATTTGAGAACCCAATATTCCATCAATTCTTGACAGGTGGCATGGTCTTCTCAATGAATCCTACACTGGATCCTTCAATTTTTTTACCGGTCTTATCAGAGATCTCTTACTCTCACCTTCTCTTAGCAAACTTCTGCTCCAGCATCCCCTCCAAGTGTTTACACTACCCAAATCTAACTGTATCAAGTTTCCATATATTGAAAAACCTAATTTTCCATCAATTTTTAACTAGAGGCATCCGATGTCTTCTCATGGAATCCTCCACTGGATCCTTCAATCTCTTTACAGGTCCTACCTAGATCTCTTAACTCTCATCTTCTCTTAGCAAATTTCTACTCCGGCATCCCCTCCAAGTGTTCCCACTATCCTAATCTAACTCTATTTATCTGGATAGGATTGACTTCTGTGAATTCTGTTTTTTTTTTCGCTGCTCACTCTGTCTCATCTGGTCTTTCAAGCTATATTCTAAATACATTCGTCTTTACCATTTGTATTTTATTCTCCCTCCCTTATTGTCATTCTCCGCCTTCGACCATTATATCAGTATAAGTGTTAAAATACTTTGAAAATTACTTCTACACTACTATATCCATCTGTTTGTCCCATACTATGGGGATTCACTGCTCTCAACGACTTGCCTGTAATATTTAAGGCATTTTCCTCAACCTCTTTCAGATACACCTCCAAATATTTACAGTATATACTTCTACGTTCTCATTAGCATCCCTCCTGCCAGTCTATACCTTCATTTCTTCTCTGTCTATCCCCTTTCTACTCACTCCAATAATCTTTGTCTTGTTGGCATTCATTTTAGTCCAGATTTTTTTAATTTGCCTTGAGAAACATGTCACTACTTTTCTCAGAGCTTCTATATCGTTACTCATCGCGTAAGGTTAACAAAATATGACAGTATCTCCATCAAAATCTTGTATCTCTTTTCTCATTTTTTTAAATCACAGTGGAATATTGTATATAAAAAAAAAGAATCTATAAGAACACATTTGCCTCTTTACTCCGGTTTTTATATTGAAATATTCTTTGTTGACTTACTCATTTCTTTCATTACATTTGTTGTTTTTGTGCACCCTTTCCAAAGCCTTTTTCTACTTTCTTATCAAGGGTTTCCACAGTCTCACTCATTATATCAAGTCAAAAAACATTTCTCAAGTTTTAGAAAGCAGTGTATGTTTCCACTTTCTTTTATCTTTTTCACAGATATTCTCAGAGCAAACATAAGATCTGTAGAGCTTCTACATCTTCTCTACTTGAACTTCAGTTACCCAAGTTTGGGTTCTTTAAATATCCTCTACCTCTTCTTCAATATTCTTATAAAAGCTTTTGCAAGGTGATCAATCAAGGAGATCCCAGTGTTGCTTTTATATTTTCCTATTTCTTCTTTCTCCATGTATATGAATATTACAGTTTATTTTCCATTCCTTCCAGGACTCTGGTCTCCACCCAGTGCATATTAGAAACCCTAAGACTGCCTCCTTCAACTTACCTCATTTTTCTTCCATTATGAATTAGATGATTTTTTCTTTCGTTGCAGGAGAATTACCGTTTCTTACCTTCTTCAGCGTCTTCTCAAAGTTATTCAAAAGAACATGTTATTTATCAAATCAAAATCAAAATCAAAATCCGCCCCCAAGAAGGGTTTTAGCCATATCAGTAGATTCATTCGAAGATGAACTAACTGTTTCTCGGACCTAGGGAAACCATCCACTGGCTGGCCAGGTTTATTCCGGATGATGATTTTGATCCCACCAGAGCAAGAGAAAACTGCCCAAATTTCTCTACTCCGACCAGGCCTCGAACCCTGGACCTCTTGCTTGATATGAGAGTGCTCGATCGACTTAGATTTAATGGAAAGACCTGTTTGGAAATTTTGCTGTTCCTCTTGATTTTTTTAAATATTAATTTTGATTTAATTTATATTATTGATTTTAATTTCAAATGTTAATTTCAATAAAAAATTTTAAATATTTTCTACAACTTATAGAATTCTTTTCTTTATTTCTTTTACATCTAAATAAAAAAAACTGGATTCCATTATTACATTCAATCTACTCTCTCCTTTCTTTAGACGAAAATGTATTAACAGTTCCTCAGACTCCTCAGAGGCTTTCAGTTCTTCGGGTCACTTTCCAAATATTTCTCTCGTTCTTCTCTTTTCTCTTTTTTTGTTTTCCAGATGTTTTCAACGCGTCTGATTTCGACAGCATTCTTTCTCTCTCTCTCTCTCTTTTTTCTCTTTCCCTCTCTCTCTTTCTTTCTTTCTTTCTTTCTTTCATTCTTCTTTCTTTCTTTCTTTCTTTCTTTCTTTCTTTCTTTCTCT
>SEYY01022636.1:110000-115000 GCA_009176605.1 Armadillidium nasatum | reverse complement strand
ACTTGGGAACCCGAAAACATCGTTTCCTTATAATTCAATTAGGAGGAAAGGTACAAATGCGTGGCTTGAATTTTACTTCTTCCTTTTTCAACACACTCTCTCTCCTCTATCTATCTATCGATCTATCTATCTATTTCTATATATATATATATATATATATATATATATATATATATATATATATATATTATATATATATATATATTATATAATATATATATATATATATATATAGTTTTTTTTTTTTTTTTTTTTTTTTTTTTTTTTTTTTTTTTTTTTTTTTTTTTTTTAATTATAAAAAAAATTTTCTCTCTCTTTCTACACACCACACACATACATATATATATATATAATATATATATATATATATATATATATATATATATATATATATATATATATATATATATATATATATATAATATATTATATATATATATATATATTTCTTCTTCTTCTTCTTCTTCTTCTTCTTCTTCTTCTTCTTCTTCTTCTTCTTCTTCTTCTTCTTCTTCTTCTTCTTCTTCTTCTTCTTCTTCTTCTTCTTCTTCTCTTGTTTTTGTTTGGGAAGTAGGATGATAGTATGGTATTAAAATGTGTGGCAATACGGTAATAAAGTTGGGCAATAGAGATTATTATGAAAATAAACTATGTAGATAATGGCTAAACTTCCTCGTTATCATAATAATAATAATAATAATAATAATAATAATAATAATAATAATAATAATAATAATAAAGATCGTGATGATGACGAAATATTAAGGATAAATGATAATATTAATAGATTAGAAAATACTTTAGCAATAATTATATTAACGATAGCCTAGTTTTTCCGTTTTTGGTATTATAAATTCTCAATTTAATTATTATTATTATTATTATTATTATTATTATTTTATTATTTTTATTAATTATTTTTTTTTTTTTTATTTTTTTAATTTAATAATGGTGAATAATAATAATAATAATAATAATAATAATAATAATAATAATAATAATAATAATAATAATAATATGATAATAATAATTATTATTATTATTATTATTATTATTATTATTATTATTATTATTATACAATTAGCTTCTTATAATTTGTAAAAAAATAAAAAGGAAAAAAAAGGAATGTGGCATTAAAAATGTGAACATTTTAAAAGTTATTTTAGTTGCTATAATAATAATAGACCCTCGAGTCCTATACATCAAAGGGTCGTAAAAAAAAGGAACTTGGAGTAAGCAATTTCCTGTCTTATTTCATTCTTTTCTAAAGTCTAATATCCCTTCTCGCGTCTTCCTCAATTGGAGGAAGTCTTGAGAAAGGAGAAAGGAGAAAGCGGAAGCTCTTCCTCCCTCAAATTTTAGTCCGTCAATCTCCTTATGAATAATTATTATGCCTTTCTAGGGAAACTAACAAATAGAAATAGAGGAAGAAGGAAAAAGAGAGAGAGAAAGAGAGACAGACAGACAGACAGACAGACAGAGAGAAAGAAAGACAGAGAGAGAGAGAGAGAGAGAGAGAGAGAGAGAGAGAGAGAGAGAGAGAGAGAGAGAGAAAGACAGACAGATAGACAGAGACAGAGGCAGAGAGACAGCCAGACAGAGAGAAGGACAGAGAGGGACAGACAGAGAGAAAGAAAGACAGGCAGACAGAGAGAGAAAGAGAGAGAGAGAGAGAGAGAGAGAGAGAGAGAGAGAGAGAGAGAGAATTTGATAATTGAAACTAAAAAATGAAATAGGAGTGTCAAAGAAAACGTCAAAATTGAAATAAATATT
This sequence comes from Armadillidium nasatum, assembly GCA_009176605.1. Lineage (NCBI taxonomy): Eukaryota > Metazoa > Arthropoda > Malacostraca > Isopoda > Armadillidiidae > Armadillidium > Armadillidium nasatum. The sequence goes on along the minus strand of SEYY01022636.1, from coordinate 113,227 downwards.
AGTACAAAAACATTTGAATGAATAGATAGATTTAAAGATTGATAGAAAGATAGAATGATAGAAAGACAGAAATATAGATAAAGAGATAGACAGATTAAAAGATGATGATAGATATCTAGTAAAAGAAATTAAGAAATTTTGGACTAATAAGCAACAAATAAATGTCGTTAATTTAAAGATATTAAGACCATAAATTATTATCAAAGTCCGGAAGGCAAAAAGATGGTTCGTTAAATACAAAGCCTCTCACACACAAGCCTCTCATACACAAGCCTCTCACTCACAAGCCTCTCACTCACAAGCCTCTCCCTCACAAGCCTCTCACACACAAACCTCTCACACCAAATGACATTAATAAAGAATATAAAAAGACACCAAAACACGCACATGCACACATTAAATAGAATATAAATATTACCTTTCATATTATTCTACGTATATAATATTATATATAATATAATATATATATATATATATATATATATATATATATATATATATATATATATATATATATATATATATATATATATATATATATATATATATATATATATATATATATATATATATATCCCTTCAAATAAATAAAAACTTATTTCTTACCTTTGGTAAAGTATTTTGACAAAATACAAGACCGAAATAGAAGGGATTACAGTTACAAACAATCTGAAATGTATATATATATATATATATATATATATATATATATATATATATATATATATATATATATATATATATATATATATATATATATATATATATATATATATATATATATATATATATATAAAGGGGGTTTTAAGTAGTGCTCCCGAGGCGATGAGGTTACCCTTCCATTTGGTATATGGGGTGTTGAGGGTACTTCCCATCACAATTCAGAGCTAATGGAACGCATCCTTTCGCACTAATCTCCACGTTCTTCTACATGGAGTAGGCTTTCCTTTCACACACAAAAAACACTATTCAGACACATCCTTTCTAAATAATAATAATAATAATAATAATAATAATAATAATAATAATAATAATAATAATAATAATAATAATAATAATAATAATAATAATAATAATAATAATAATAATAATAATAATAATAATAATAATAATAATAATAATAATAATAATAATAATAATAAAATAATTATGGCGTCCACAACAGTAGCTTCCGAGAAGCCCTGAGAGGCGGCTTAAAATAATAGCTCCTCATCTACCACATTCCCTATCACCACTTGGGAGTTGTTAGCCTCCGGTGATAGGGTTAGCGCCACTAGGGCTTTACAACAGGTTTGCCCCGATGCACGGCTTATTTTTTTCATTAATTTCTGCAACATTTGCGGTCTTCAATCCAATTTCCACTTTGTTGAACACTACCTCTCCTCTTCTAGACCTCACCTTTTGTTCTTGACTGAAACTCAGGTGCTTGAGCGTTCTGACAGCAAACCCGTTTATGCTTCCTCATACTGTCTCTATCCTCAATTTTTAGCCAAAGGCGGTTGTTGCGTATACGTGTGCAACTCTGCTGTTTGTTCTCGTGTTTCTAATTTGAAGTCTTTCCAATTTTCCACCTTGTCGCTTAAGTTCTCTTGTAATTCTACGACTAAATTCATTTGTTCTGCTTATTTATCTCCTAATTCTCTTAAATATCTTTAATCCTAAATTCTTCGACTATCTCAACTCCAAAATAGAGCACATTCTCTCTTCTTCTCCTTTCTCTGTAATCATTATATTAGGTGATTTCAATATTCACCAGCGACAATGGCTTTCTTCTATCTCTCATGATACAGTTGGTTAACGTACCTTCCGCTTCGCTATCCAAAACGACCTTGAGCAGTTGGTGCTGCTTCCAACTCGTATCCATGATCGTCTTGGAGATGAACCCAACATTCCAAACCTTTTTCTAACTTATAATCCTTCTCCTTATACTGTTAAACTCTATCCACCTCAGGGTTCCTCCGATCACCTTCCTATCTCTGTATCCTCTTATATTTTTTCAAATCTTCCGCAAGAAAAACCCCTTCCTAGTCGAGGAAACGTTTGTGGAATTTCGGTGCTGAAAATTGGTCGGACTTGTCGATTTACTTCATTAATAAACCGTGGAATAATTATTGCTTCCATGGGTATATGGGGTGTTAAGAAATGGTGGACTTATAAGCAACAAATAAATGTTCAAAGCGCATAACCAAAGTGATTCTCTCTTTTATGAATGGGTACATTCCCTATTATTTCCTTTCAACTAATCCTAACAAATCTTGGTTTATCTCTGCTTGTTCTCGTGCTATTCGCCGCAAGGATGCTGCTTTAAGTGATTACCCTTATCTGTCAACTCCAGAAAGTCATGCAACTTATATTTCATCAAGGAAATCGTGCAAGATCTATCCTTCGCAACACCAAAAATTCTTTTCTCCGAAGAAAATGCTATAATCTTTCTGGTTCCACTTCCTCTCGCCCTTTCTGGCATTTTGCAAAAAATGTCAACTCTAACTTTGCTTCTTCCTCTTTCCCTCCTTAGTATCTTCCGACGACACAACTGCTGTTTTACCTTCTTCTAAAGCTAAACTCTTTGCTCAAACTTTTGCCTCTAATTCAACTTAGAAGATTCTGGAGCTATTCCTCCTCCTTCAACTCCTTCTAACTCAAGACGATTCCGAAACTATTCCTCCTTTTTCAACCACCTCCAATTCCTTTATGAATAAAATTAGAATTTTTCTTAATCTTTTGGAATAGAAGAGAAAATTTTAGAACTTAAACCAGCATTTTCCAACCTGGATCCATATGGGTCCCCGGGGGATCTCAGAAGCTTTGAGGGAGGGGGGTCCTCAGGGAAAATATGTTTATTAACTTAGGAATATTACATATGAGGATATGAGGGTCAAAAAAAAAAAAAAAAAAAAAAAAAAAAAAATATTGCAAACCCTTGACCAAAACGAAGCGAAGAAATCATAGAAATACAAAAAGAAAATTCCTTATCTCGCTTATTCGAGTACAAATTCACATTGTTTTTCTTTTTAAAGGTGGATGAAGCATTTTGAAAAACATGAAATATTTTGAAAACACTTCTTATTTCTATATTGAAAACATTGAATTATTTTTAATTTCTCTATTAAGAAATTTAAGTTTTAAGGTGATGATATAATATATATATATATATATATATATATATATATATATATATATATATATATATATATATATATATATATATATATATATATATAATGTTC
>SEYY01022636.1:95000-102500 GCA_009176605.1 Armadillidium nasatum | reverse complement strand
TATATATATATATATATATATATATATATATATATATATAGGTGTGTGTGTGTGTGAGTGTGTATTGTAATTATTTTTTATTATTATTATTATTATTATTATTATTATTATTATTATTATTTTTATTATATTATTATTATTATTATTATTATTATTATTATTTATTATTATTATTATTGTTAATTATTATTCCTATTATTAACTTTTCATTAGTTTCACTACATATATATATATCATTAATATTATTATTATTATTAAAATTACTGTTATCACTTTTATTTCTATTATTATAATTATTATTAAAATTATTATTATTGTTATTATTATTATTATTAAAATTACTATTTTTATTATTATTATTATTATTATTATTATTATTATTATTATTATTATTATTATTATTATTATTATTATTATTATTATTATTATTTTAGAATTGAAATTCAAGAATCTAATACTTAAAATTTTCGATTTCGAATAGAAAGGATAAAGTTCCATTAATCCTGAAACAGAAATTCAAATAAAATTAAGTTATAAAAAACTAAATAAAATAAAAGAAAAATAAATTACAAATATTAATATAAAAAAACTAAAATAAAAATGAAAGCATCGATAAAGAAAAAAAACAGACGAACTGTTATATATATATATATATATATATATATATATATATATATATATATATATATATATATATATATATATATATATATATATATATATATATATATATATATATATATATATATATATATATATTTAAATATAAAAATTAAAATAATAGCAAAAAAAAAAAATAATGTTTTTTTTTTTTTTTTTTTTTTGGCAAATTTGGTTTCATATTAATTTTTTCATTATCCTCATTATTTTTCAAGGATTTAATACTCGTAAACTTAACTTTTTATGCCATCACATGCTTACAATAATGAGTGATAAAATTTGGTATTACTTTCCGATATAAGCCTAAAGAAATTCTTAATATGTTAATTATAAATTTGGTACCTCGTTCAATCTTCTTTCTGTCTATTTGTAATATGAATTTTATATTTGATAAAGAAATTGCTTACCAATTAAGCAATTTCTTTCTTTTACTATCTTTCTCTCACCCTCTCCGTCTCTTTTTGTGCTCGCTTTCAAGTCTGCCTGGGAGATTTAAAAGCTTTCTATATTTTCTCCCTTCCATTTGCCAAGAGAACCAAGCGAACAAGTACAGAAAAAGTAAGAGATATTTCTTCACCAGAGGCAAAACAATATTATCAAACATAAAATTCGCATTTCAAAAACACAGAAGGGACCCAGGGAGGCCGAACGACGTTTCAAAATTTAAACTTCACATATTAATTAGAGATATAGGCCATCAAAAATTAATAATCTTTTTAAGCCTCCGCCCTTATGGAATGTTAAGACAAGACATGTTATAGACATGAGAAAATTTCAAATTAAAATGATTTTATTTGCAAATAAAATTACTTTTATTTGTGCTCTCAAATTAAAAATAATTAGGAATGTAAACTTTTGTAAATCACCACATTTTCAATCTACAAGGTTGCTATAAACTCTACAGTGAATTTATAGTATATATATATATATATATATATATATATATATATATATATATATATATATATATATATATATATATATATATATATATATATATATATATATATATATATATATATATATATATATATATATTTACAACAAATGTACCTCAATTATAACTGATGTAAATTAGTTAAATAAATTACATTCAGAAATTGATGATTCTGCCACCAGTTCCCCAAACAACAATGGATCATTCCCATTTTTCAGAAACCGCTATAAACTTTTTTTCAGATACAAGTTACTTACTCCTTAATTATGGTCTTTAATAAGTATTCTGGAAAATTTCTCTTTAAGCGTCAATATATTTTTTTTAAAAAATTAAAAAATGGATGTTTGAAAAAAAAAAAAAAGCATTCTTATATAAAAAAGTCACACTCTCTAGGGACCGACCTGGGTTGGAATTTTGCCGGGGACTGAGACGGGGCCGGGGTTCGTGCAGGGGCTGCCTAAAATTTGTAAAAAGATCAAAAGCATTGAAATTTTAGGTTAAGAAAATTAGATTAAATTTTAATTGAGATTAATTTAATTATAAGGAAAGAGTAGATAGATAGGTAGATAGATAGATAGATAGATAGATAGATAGAAAACTAGTGGCTTTATCATTGGAAAAAAAATCATCAAAAAAAAAATTTAAAAATTAACTATATATATATATATATATATATATATATATATATATATATATATATATATATATATATATATATATATATATATATATATATATATATATATATATATATATATATATATATATATATATATATATATATATATATATATATATATATATATATATATATATATATATATATATATATATATATATATATATATATATATATATATATATATATATATATATACTACAATAAATAATAATAATAATAATAATAATAATAATAATAATAATTATAATAATAATAATGATAATAGTAATAATTTCACAATTTAACAAAACTTTATTCAGGAAATGGTACATTTACAGGTTTATAGTTTAACAGTAGGTTCTATACTATTAAATTCAATAATAATTATAATAATAACATTGTGAGTGTCCAGTTCACTGAAAAGAGGTTGCTAGGGGAAAACACTGAGGTTTTCTTTGAGCACCAAAGCTTAATGCATATTTATTTTTAACTTATTTAACAACTACAAGTTATGATAGGTTACTACTAAAGTAACAAAAACAGAGAAGTTACTGAAGATGTTTACTACAAAATGCTAACAATAATAATGACAATATGACAATGATGATATTTACTCTAATAATAATAATAATAATAATAATAATAATAATAATAATAATAATAATAATAATAATAATAATAATAATAATAATAATAATAATAATAATAATAATAATAATAATAATAATAATAATAATAATAATAATAATAATAATAATAATAATAATAATAATAATAATAATAATAATAATAATAATAATAATAATAATAATAATAATAATAATAATAATAATATAATAATAATAATAATAATAATGATAAATAATAATAATAATAATAATAATAATAATAATAATAATAATAAAAATAAAAATACCAACAAATATTTTTCTTGATAAAAACTGGATAGGAAGGAAAGCGATTAATCTGAGAATGTTCAAAATTTCATTATAAAATTTTTTCGAGAAATAATAATGCATTTACGATGCAAAACAAATTAATTAATTTCATATTTTTCGTATTTTTTTATTTTTTAAAATGTTGTTTATATATTTTTCAGAATTCTTACTTTTATTAGTTTTCTTTGAACAATTTTTATTCCTGTTTTTGCTACAAAATATGCAGAGTGATATATATATATATATATATATATATATATATATATATATATATATATATATATATATATATATATATATATATATATATATATATATATATATATATATATAATATATATTTGATACTCTCTTCTTTTGAGAATGAAAAGATGCTTAATAGTGAGGGCCAAATATATCCTTCAAAACGAAATCGAATTACGTCAGAAAGTGGTGAAAATTTTATGCTTCTGCATCACAATTTAAGTGCTCTAATTTTAAATTACTAGAATTTTACATATCTTTCCGTGTTCTTACATATTAAAATTTTTAAAATCAATGTTCGGAAGATACTATAGGGAGTCCCACTCGCTATGGGCCCCAGTTATGCGCTTATAAATTCTAAAGAGTGGTCGTAAGTTAATAAAATTCTGCAACAAACAAACCTTAGTATGTGAAAATGGTGCTGATATCACAACAAGTGTTGGAAGTGATCTTTACTAGCATCAAGGCATACCTACACGTGCTTTTTCATGTTACGGAAAGTTGCCGCCATCATACTGGAAGACACAGAGTTAATTGCCTGCAGAATATAGTCTTTCAGTTGCATGAGAGTACGTGGCTTATGCTAGACTCTTCCCTTTCAGCATACTTCATAGGAAGAAATCCGGTTGGGTAAGGTCAGGCGATCTTTGTGGCTAAAGTTCCTTGGAAACGACCAGATCATCACAGAAGAACTCAATTTCGTACACGAGCGACTGTCGCGAGACCTCCCGTGATTCCATTTCGCTTCTCACACACCAAATTTTGTTCGTAGCAAATTTTATTAATTGATTATCAGTATTTTGATATCTTTAAGTGAATATCTGAGGATGAGAGCGAGTGGAACACCTCTATTTTATTCTACATATTAAAATTACATGTATTTGCACACTTAAATAAAGAATAAAGAAAAGACAATTTTATTCTTCCTTATTATAAAATTGTTAAATTTATTAAAATAATGGAAATTTTTAAAACATATTTTTTCAGTTTCATCGTCATCGTCATCGTCATCGTCAAAAAATTCTAAATCACCCCATCACTATATATATATATATATATATATATATATATATATATATATATATATTATATATATATATATATATATATATATATATATATATATATATATATATATATATATATATATATATATATATATATATATATATATATATATATATATATATATATATATATATATATATATATATATATATATATATATATATATAAATTAAATACAGGAAGATTCCACCATCTCTACAAAATCGGAAATATGATATATTTGATGACAATATCCATACACCTATAATGAATAAGGAATTGTGATGATGTGAGAAAGCTTTGAAGATCCCTAAGAAAACCCAACCTATTTGAAGATTATATAATGAATGAAATAATGTGAATCATTACAAGAAGATCTGGAGAAAGAGAAAACGCAAAATATAGAAAGAGACGTAGGTTTGATTGAATAAGATGTGATAATTATGTTAACGATTACGTTGTGTAGGTAAATAATAGAATGAAGTATGAATCATTAAAATTGAACATGTTTTTCTTTGATAAATGTGAGAAATATCAGAAGTTCCGAGTTCCAAGGTCTCTTTTGCTAAAATAAATTATTTGTCATCTTGCAGGATTCGTTTCAAAATGAATAAGAAATGAAAGGTGGATTCATAGTTAAATATATGATATGATATATATATATATATATATATATATATATATATATATATATATATATATATATATATATATATATATATATATATATATATATATATATATATATATATATATATATCGTGGGTTGCTTCACAAGACTGCATAGATAGGTGATGAAGTGACAAATAGTGGAATTGGAGAAGAGGAAACAAGAGAACCTTGAAGAAGCCACAACTGATAGTAATGAAAGATTAATTGTTCCTGTCTCAACGGATGTTAAGGAGATGTCGGAAAGGAAAGAGAGAGAGAGAGAGAGAGAGAGAGAGAGAGAGAGAGAGAGAGAGAGAGAGAGAGAGAGAAAGAAGTTTATAAATCAAAACTTTGTGTTAGACTCTATCGGAAGTTTCGATTTTATAGCAGTGCCACATCCGAAGATATATATAGATATATATATATAATATATATATATATATATATATATATATATATATATATATATATATATATATATATATATATATATATATATATATATATATATATATATATATATATATATATATATATATATATATATATATATATATATATATATATATATATATATATATATATATATATATATATATATATATATATATATATATATATATATATATATATATATATATATATATATATATATATATATATATATATATATATATATATATATATATATATATATATATATATATATATATATATATATATATATATATATATATATATATATATATATTTAAAAAAAACTATAATTAAATAATAAAAAGCAAGATACTAAGACGAAAGTAACATTATAATTGAAAAAAGACGATAACAGAAACAGAAATAAAAAGAACAGTTGTCACTACGGTTTTGGAGAACTCTCATGTCTCCCTCTTCAGGTGAAACTAAGAAGAGAATGAGTAAAAATGAAAAAGGAAATAATGCAATGTCAACATCAAGGTAGTCAGAAAAAGGTCATTTAGCTACTATTTAAAGTTTGAAGAGCAACAATTTTTTTTCTTAAAAATAGACTTCAAAACTTTAATAAAAAAATTATCGAGTTCAAAAAATCCTGAGGAAGTGTTAAAATTAGGTAATGTTTTAATAAAAAAATGATTCGATCAGTCTGTTAAGGTTTTTTGATTTTGATTCGAAAATAAACTCTGCACTGTCCCAATTTATTTTGTGTTGTCTTGCAAAATGTTAAAATATAGCATTGCTCATATTACATCTTCTCACATCTGCCCTGTGTTGTTCAATACGAAAATGGAGAGTTTTTAAAGTTTCGCCGTAATATGAGGCGTTGCATGAAGAGCATGGAACTGCATAAACACCACCCAATATTTCATTAAAGGTGTTATTATTATGAATTGGACTATTTGCAATATTGTCAGGGAAACTAAAAACATACGTGTATATCACGAAAGTTAGATATGGTTAATTTTAATGAGGATAAAGAGTCGCAGTATGAAACAACAATAGTATTTTCTGGTTTTACACAAATTGTATTAGTTTTTTCGTGTAATAAATGTAATTTTGCTCTGAAAATTTTTCTGTTAATATAAGGAGTAGTATAACAAAGAGAATGAAATTGATGGGTTACAAATTTTATTTCTTCTTCGAAAAATACTGGGTCCGTTATATTAAGTGAGTGAAGAAATGTATTAGATATAATATTTTGTTTGATATAATTAGGATGATGTAAAAAAAGCATGAAGTAACTGATCACATGCAGTTGGTTTTCTATATATTTTAAATAGTAAATTATCGTTATCATGTATTATTATATATCCAAAAAATGAGATTTGACTGTTTCAAGGGTAAATTTGATTGAATTTGTTAACTGATTTAATTGTGAGAGAAAATATTGTACTGGGAAAGACTGAGGAATCAAAAGTAAAATGTCGTCCACATATCGATACCTGAATTTGATTAAATTTCGTTCAGGAAATTTGCTAACTAAATAAACTTCAAAAAACTTCATATATAGGTTAGCTAAAATTGGGCTGAAACTATTTCCTAGACTGGTACCATTGAATTTCTCGGTAAAACTTCTATGGAGCAAAGTATCTTTTCATTAAACAAAATGGTACCAATATGGGAAATAGTCTCAGTTCAATTTTAGTTAACTTATATATGAAGTTTTTTTGAAGTTTATTTAGTTAGCAATTTTCCTGAACGGAATTTAATCAAATTCTGGTATCGATACGTAGTGTACATTATATTAATAGAGAACGAGTTTGGAAGTTTTGTTTAAAAATTATTATTATTATTATTATTATTATTATTATTATTATTATTATTATTATTATATTATTATTATTATTATTATTATTATTATTATTATTATTATTATTATTATTATT
>SEYY01022636.1:82500-87500 GCA_009176605.1 Armadillidium nasatum | reverse complement strand
ATATATATATATATTTTTTACAGAACGCCACCACTCAAGGGCAGAGCCCTTTTCAAGGAGGGGGCACACACACAAGGACAAAACACATTCAAACACACACACACCTAACGCACAACCCTCAGGTGGGCGCAGACGGAAGCCTTGAAGAGTGGAAGATTAAATACAGGAGGAAAATAGATGATAGTAGAGAATTCCACAGAATAGAGGTGGCTGGAAAGAAGGAGGTACCACAACGGGCTAGCCTGGGATTTCCTACGTCCACACAAAATTGGTGCGAAAGCAGGGCACCCCTTGTGCAACGAGGACGACGCAACGGTGGAGGAATGCGAGAGGCCAATTCCCTCGAGCACCTGCCATTGTAGTACCTGTAGAAAAGAGATAGCGCGCCAACGTCACGTCGCAGAGATAGAGGGTCAAGAGAGTTTGAAAGTAGGGGACAGTTTATTAATCTTTTTGCTTTTCACTCAACCCTATCCAGAAGAGAGGAGGAGCCGGAGCCCCCCCAAATGTGAGAACAGTACTCCATACAAGGGACGAATAAGTCCCTTATATATTTGGAGTAACTGCTCAGAAGAAAAAAATTCTCGCAATCTGAACAGAATTCCCAGCTTCTTAGAGGCCGCTTTAGCAACCATTGTGATATGTGGTTTCCAAGACAGTTTGTTGTTTATGTTTAGACCAAGAATATTATTATGTTCATTCGGTACGGGTATATATATATATATATATATATATATATATATATATATATATATATATATATATATATATATATATATATATATATATATATATATATATATATATATATATATATATATATATATATATTACGACTTTTTCTCTTCTAGCTCCTTTTATCTACTTTTCTTATTATTTTTGAAACATCTAATTCTTCTTCTTCTTCTTCTTCTTCTTCTTCTTCTTCCTGTTCTCCTCTTCCTCCTCCTTCATCTCATTTTTAGTTCTAATGAAAACGTGAAATTTAAATTTAAATGAGTCTTGTGTAAATAACCTTCCGCTCATTTAAATATCAAATTGAGTTTGTGATAACACACACACACATACAAACAGGAACATACTCACATTTATACAACTATGACATAACATCTGTAAGAAGGCACACACAAACACGTTCAGACGAGCAAGCAAGTACACCTGTTCAAGTAAGGAAGTGCTGTTTATCTAACGAGGAAAATATATTTAAAAAAAAAAAAAAAAAGAATTCCGGTCTTTTTTATATATTTATTTGTATCCTATTAACAGAAAGAATCTCACGAGAAGGATTTAAACATTTAAAATAGGATGTTTGAATTGCAAAAAGATTTCGATTTATGTCTGAGCACTAAGAAATATCTGTCTTCGATCATTTAATTAGGATTTTATCAGTTAATGGCACGAGGATCTCTAATGAGAACAAGGCTAAAGATTCTCTCATTATTCTTAAACATGAGATAATAGAGATCTTCCTTACTCTCACAGAATGATAAAGTAAAATCTCGAGGTTCAAGAATCCTTTAATAAAGTCAAAATGACTTTTAAACATTTAACTTTTCTATTGACAATCTTCACATAGAGAAGTCAAATCTCTTTAGTAGGTGTTATTTATGGCTCTAAAAACAACGCATAAAAAGTCTTTATGTTTGTTTAACTGTCTTTAACATCAAGCTGAGCTAAAATGTAGCATATACAAGTAACATTTTGTTTTAACAATAAAGACAAATAACTGTCTCTAAATTCTATGTTTGTAAACCTAAAAATTAATAATGGAAACAATATTTGTGCTGGACAGAAATATATCATTGTGGGAGCAGTTCCCTCTGTGGGGACCCATTTATCACGATTTGCCCTCAGTACAGTGAAAATCAGAGGAAGTACCATTTTTATTTTTAAAAAAAATTTAAATAACGAAAACTAGAACTAGAAAATATTATAAATATTATCAGTTCATAATTTATTTTTAACCAAAAATAGTGAAAATTATTTGTCATAATAAATACCGTTATATAAAGTGAAATTGAAATTTATAATTTAATAAAATAAAAGGTTCTAAAACTATTACATGGATGTAATAGTTTTAGCACCTTTATATTTTATAAAGGTGCTAAAATATAAAGGTGCTAAAACTATTACATGGATGTTGCTGGTTTGTAAAAATAAAAATAAAAATAATAAGCAAAATAGTAAAAGTTTATGCTATAAAAAGTGTTTTATTAATTGAAATTGAATTCAATACAATTATCATCCGATTAACATTAAAAGTAATAAAAGCTTAGATTGTATTTCAGTTTCCTTTACAGATGCTCCTTGTCTTTTAATCCTCTCTCTCTCTCTCTCTCTGTGTGTGTGATATGTGTGGATTTTAGATAAAAGAATCACTAAGTAAAATTAACTAAAGTTATTGCAAATAACTGTTAATGGACCTGAGAAATCCAAGCAAACATTAATAGTCTTTCCTCTTTAGATCCATGGGGATCACCACCAAGAAGAATATTATTTCTCCGTAATACCTCTACAGTGGCAACAACATTTTATTCTACATCAGAAACACCCTTTCCTATAAACTGTATATGCATTAAAATATGTCATTCCACGTCATGTGTCCTAATTTCAGACGTGGTCTGCAATTTTGATGAAATTTTTACAGATGTACACATGGGTCCTGCATGGAAACATGCAAAGTTTCAGCCTTTTAAGTATTTTGGTTGAAGTTCGACGGATATTTTCTTAAATTCAACTTTTTTTGTTAATATGACAAAAACGAATAAATCGTCGTTTGTCACCTTGTTGTTCATGACACAAGATAACTATGATGATAATCCTTGGTCTCCTGGCTCAATTTTTTATTTTTTGTGTAAAATGACATATTTGCACAATAAAAGCTCAAAAAGCACTATATTTTCCACAACATGGTCCCAGATTAGCTCAAAACTTTTAACGCAATCAATTTTCTCATATTTCAGCAGGATGTAACTGCTCAATAAATGACTTTGAGACGCTGATCCTCCTTCACTTTATAGTTCACAGGCATGCCATGATGCAATGCGAATATCATCTTGCCAACACGAATATTTACAGAGCTGAGTGAGCGATCCATCCTTAAAATCCACAATAAAATTAGCCAATTTCGACTAATTTTCAGAAACCCATATCTCAAAAGGGACATTTTCAATTAGATTTTTATTAACATCAATGAAAAGAGCACGTTCTATTTGATCATAAAAAGTGTTTTTATTTTGATGTATTTTCATTTAAGAGGAAAATTTTTTATTTTTTTATTTTCATATGATAGATGTGCGTATGAACAAGTCCGGACAAACAATGGCTCTACACTCACAATATATATATATATATATATATATATATATATATATATATATATATATATATATATATATATATATATATATATATATATATATATATATATATATATATATATATATATATAAACATGAAAAGAAATTACTTTGAGTTCACTTCATGTAAATACGCTTTCAAATCTTATGAGATATATGCATAGATATATTTAGATTTTCAAATATTTAAGTAAAAATTTAATGATAATGAAAGATGAAAGATAAGAGAGGAAAAGGAGAAAACAATAATGAAGAGAGAGAGAGAGAGAGAGAGAGAGAGAGAGAGAGAGAGAGAGAGAGAGAGAGAGAGAGAGAGAGAGAGTGAGTGAGTGAATGAGAGAGTGAGAGAGAGAGTGAGTGAGTGGTTGAGTGAGAGAGAGTGAGTGAGTGGTTGAGTGAGAGAGAGAGAGAGAGTGAGCGAGCGAGTGAGTGAGTGAGTAGTGAGTGAGTGAGTGAGTGAATGAGAGAGTGAGAGAGAGAGAGAGAGAGAGTGAGTGAATGGATGAATGAGAGAGAGAGAGATCATATATAACATTGAGTAAATGTCGAGTATAGCGTTCATTTTATTCTCCTGTGATCTCCAGCTGTTTGAAATTGACCGCTTTTACTTGGAACACGTTTGGACACTTCCAAAGCAAGAATAAACTCGTTCTGACAAGTCAATTTAAACTATATTAAAAGCACTTAGATTAACATTAGAGACATACAAATAAACAGGCAAACAGTAGACAAATAGATATTACATAGGTAGATACAGAATTGGATATAGATAGATAAATAGATAAAAAAAAAAATTTGTGGTAGGTAACAAAATAAATAAAGTTATAATATTGAATGGACAACCCTTTGAAAACAAATTAAAAGTTTTCAGGAACATGTTTAAAAAAAAAAAAAAAAAAAAAAATATATATATATATAATATATATATATATATATATATATATATATATATATATATATATATATATATATATATATATATATATATATATATATATATATATATATATATATATATATATATATATATATATATACGGAGAATCAAATTCAACTATGTTCTTTTCGTACGAACACGTATAATGAAAAAAAAGAAAAGGAAAAAAAAAATCATTTAACCTTTTGAGAATAATCCTCTCAAGCTTTAGCATAAAGCCACCTTCGGTCGATAATGTATGCAGAGAATCAGATAGCAAACTTATTTGAATAGTTTTATTTACATGTATAAATTATTTATTATATTAGAATGCTTTCATAAAACTCCTAACGCCGTTTTTTTTTTCTCTCTCTCTCTCTCTCTCTCTCTCCTCTATATATATATATATATATATATATATATATATATATATATATATATATATATATATATATATATATATATATATATATATATATATATATATATATATATCCCAACCCTTCAACTATTGTCCCATTTCTTAGACCTCCGATCTTTCTATAGTTTTCGAATCTATCCTTAACAGGAAGATCTAGAAGCATCTCAGTTCTTTTAGTCTTATCTCTGATGGCCAGTATTGCTTTCGTAAAAAAAAAAACTTTCTACTAGTGATCTTCTTTCTTTTCTCTATGGCTCTTGGTCCTCCGCTCATCGCCATTTCGGTGAAGATTTTGCAACCGCGC